>JAIPRM010008880.1:0-15395 GCA_025469315.1 Stegophylla sp. TES_Ste_2020
CAATGTTCGAAAAAAAAGTACATGTAATTAGTATAAAAAAAAACTATAGCAAATCCAATACATATCATCAACAAAATTTTAGACATAGTGATGAAGTCATCTTAAATGCCAGAAAAGTTTCAGATTAAAAAAAAAAAAAAAAAAACATCTATTTACTCATTCCGGCACACGTGATTTTTTTCCCAAATCCAGGTAGTACACCATTTTCTATTCGATTGTCGCCAGGTTATTTTATTTTATTTTTTTGCATTATTTTCCAAAATGTCCCCACGTCATACAACAAGTCGATTATCAAGCTGGAATATCCTCGTGTTGCGTAACAAGTCAAGGGATATATTAAGTGGATTGGACGGAGCGAAGCGATGGAAAGGAGGACCGTGGCGACAAGTACCAAAATACGTGCAGAAACTACTGATAGTTATTAATTGGGAAGTGTTATTAACCGTCTATGAGCACCAAATATTTGCAGCTATTCTATGAGATATTATAGTAAGTTAGTATGTATAAATGTATACTCGCTCAAACTTATTGTGAGGAAATCGGCCCAAATACATTACACTCATTAATACCGATTCGGCAATGTTTGCAATAACATTTTATTTTAATTAAAACTCAAATATTTTTCAAATGTTAACACTTCATAATGAAAATCTGTTGAAATGCATAAAATAAATGTTAGAAAAAAGATACAATCACTCTAAATATACATAAATAGTAAAATAATTTAATCAAAAGTACGATTTGTTTTTATTTCAATGGTTATGAAATCTCAGAAACTCATTGATATGTATGCCATTCCGCATTCAGTGCTCCGATATTAAATATTTGCTTAAATGCAAAATTAGCATTTAATTAAAATTCAAAAATTCTGTCACTATTTCTCTGTTTTGTTGGTAAAAACCTCCTTAATGAATGCCATTGAAAAACTTCAAAACTTTAATTTTCTACCTACCTTTAGGATTTTACTATTAGGAAAAATTCATCAAAATAATATGGCTTTAAAGCAACGTTCGTAATAGAATGGTGTATACTGTGATTTTAGTCGGTTATAACTCTAGGTTTACTAATTAAAACATCTTGTTTTCCTTTTATTTTAATGCGCTAAAACTGTGGGCTTCATTAATTAATTATTATTGTATGTGCATAAACATCTAATTGCAAAATTAAATTCCGAATAATTTTCGTCTTATATGCAATGGAACATGATATTATATATTATATAAATGTCCCTGAACACTTTATACGGAATATGTTTTCTTTTAATCTTGAAACAGACTGAATTAAATTGAGTAAACATTTTATGATAATTGTCAGACGAGTATGGTTTTGAAGTATGATATTATCTATAGGCAGTGTTCGAGGTGGATAAAAATAAGTGGGGGGACGAAACTAACACAATTGTTTCTAAAATTTTGTGTTTTTATAAAAAAAAAAAAAAAAAAAATGGAAGATTTAAAAAATTTTAATATAATATTATAGGTTAGGTTAGTAATCTATTTAAAAAACTTAATTTCTATAGTGTAATTTTAATTTAAAAATCTTCAAAAATAAAGAAACATAATGAAAAATATAGTCTAAAAATTAGCCTCTTTTTAAATCGTTAAAAAAATGACATTCTCAACACAAAGTTACTGATCGAATTATTTTGAATCTTTTTGTTTATGCTAACCTAACTATGTAATAAAATAAAAAAGTGAACAGACTTATGAATTATTTCAATTATCAATTACACAACTAATGAGAATAACACTAAATAAAATAAAATTTGCTTTGGATTTACTTTAAGATAGACCAACATATTTATTTCTATACAGATCGTTTGAGACATTGAAATTAAATCGTATTAAGAGCGTCGTGAAAGCATGTCCAAGTTTCTCTTAGTTTACAACAATGTTAGAACAAAATTATTCACAGCCGGATTCTTTTGATATAATCCGTTTAATCTACAATCTAAATATTTTTAAAATCCTTCAACTGTCTTTCCACGATTTATATAGAAAAATGCTTTATAGATTTGCTTCAAAGATTTTTTAATTCAATTATTCCGATAAAGTACTTATTTTATTTTTTTTAGAGAAAAAAAAAATATTCAAAGATATTTTTTAAAGAAAAATATTGTAACGTCACTGTGTTTATGGTAAAAATCGATTAGTTTTTCAAAATCCAAGAGGGATAATTAATTTTACTCAAAATAAGTGGAGGGATGGAAAATGCTGATGAAAAGAAGTAGAGGGATTGCATCCCCCCGTATCCCACCCCACTTCGACCACTGGCCTATAGGTCGAATAATTTGTGTAGTAAAATAGCGAGATTAGTCGAATCGTTCGAAACGGAGACACCGCAGATAAAAATGAAAATGTTGCGTTGTGAAAAATCGAGAAGATATGAAAAATCTTGCATTTAAATCATTCGGTCAAAAGACAAAGGCTTTATGCAGATGTAGATGAAATTAACATTTCATTTAATATGAAATTAAAAATTAATATCGGTTTATACATAAGATTTTATGTAATGCATCATCTCAGTATTTAGTCTTAAAATAATAACAGGCACATAAAATATATTGTAATATAAATAAATGGTCACGATTATTGGGCTTATGCGTGGATTTTAATAAACAGGAAAATATACCAAAACAGCTGTCAAAGGTCAAATTCTAAACAATTTTTACTTTTGCGTTGTAGCTTCTAAAAGCTTTTATCGATTTTTTTTTTTTGTTACATCACTTACTGAATATTTATTATACCGCGCGTGGTTATGAATCGCTATACCTACTTAAAATCAGTCATAGTGTTATTTTTTGAAACAAAGTTAAGTCGTGTACGTTATGAATAATTAAGTGCATTATAATAACATAATTCGTTTTATGCAAAATATCGTTTGAAAAATACGATAATAAAGCCACAACGGAAATAATTCGGTCTAATTATATCGGTATTAGGACAAAACTATAAATTTGTAATAAGTTAATTGATAAACAAAAATAATTAAGTACAAAAATGTATATAACCCACATGATTAAAATGTATACAAATAATTTGAAAGACAATCATAAAAAACCGGACATACTCGTACTTCGTACGATGGGTATTCTATGCACGACGTGTATTATTTGCACCTCGGGTGTGAAGCACTTGGTGGGTGTATTACATTTTAAAGAAACGCTAAATAATTTCATCGATAAAACGATTCTGAGCGAAAGCTTAAAATAATATACAATAATAATAATTAGCGATAAAGAAATATTTAATAAAATTTTATTTAATAATGTTGGGTATTCAATATTAGTGTGTGTGTGTGTGTGTGTGGATGTATGAGGTGATAAATGCCTTAATAAAATTAAAAAATGCAATAAAAATCTATTTTTATAAATTAATAAATTATCAACCTCTCAGCAATTAGTGTAATTGGCATTTTGGTCTTTTAATGGAAATCCCTGGGTTTCGAGCTACTTATAGAAATGTTTTTAAATTAAATTAAAAAAGCGAATAAAATTCACTAATTTTTTTCAAATATCCAGTCCAATATTATTAATTAGTAACAAAGTAATCCATGTTTATTTTTATTTATAGTAATTTTTCCGTACTTTTTCGATTTTTTTTTCTATAAAATCCTTGTAAAATTTTTAATTATTCGTCCATGAAATATATTCATACACAAAATTATTCGAAATGTAGTTCTCCATTTATGTACCAAGTTTCATAAAGATCGGTTGAACCAATTATTTTTTATAAGCATTTAAGTGTGTAATTTTATGTAAAACTAATGAATTTTGTCGAAATACTAACTTTCAATGGTTATAAAAAAAAGTTGACTTACGATTTTCGAGATTTTTTTAGGACCGTGAGTTATACATATGAGTATGTTTTTATTAAATTTTCAGCTTTTAATATCCATACATTTTATGAATTAAAAATAAACAAAAAACGAGAAATTTTTGACATTTTCAAAATGCCGTAATTACCTCAAAATTAGTGAAATGTCCTTGAAAAATTTGTGAGATGTGCGCGTGACTATTTCTAGTAGTTGGTGAATGTTTCAACTTTCTAACTTCATTATTTTGGAAGTTATGTAAAAAATAAAAATCTAATTTACAAAAATTCGAGTTATTTATGGTTTTTTGTCAATTTTATGGTAGTCTAAGCTTGCGCTTGAAAAAAGTATTGAGAATTTAGAAAAATTACCTCTCAAAAATACCAACAAGACAAAATTTTTGATCTATAGAGTTACTGATCGAAATTTTTGGACCATTATCTCTACTAGAAAAAGTGTTTCCAAACATACAAAAAAGAGAAAAAAAAAACACTCAAATTTGTAAAACCAATACATTCCTCGCTATCGCTCAGAATCTAAAATACGAAATCAGAATCAAACCCGAGTAATCTGCACGGAATCGGTGTGATGTAACAGTGAACGCCGAGACGATTAAGGAAGTACCTATTTAAGGCATTTGTTTACAACTAATAGCCACTTAACCAACACATTAGCATTTAATAAGAACGTCTACAATGTACACCCGTCACCGTTAGCACCACCGTAGTAATTATAATTACCCTCCGATAGGCCACATACACATTACACACACTAGTTATAAGTTTATGTTATCTGTTTTGTGAATTATATAAGATTATTGAAATGGTGCTGGATAATTTGTCAACACTTTACCTTCCACCTACCGTGCTAATTATGTGCCATACGATGTTCGTATTATATTGTATTTTTTATGAAAGATAAATGTTAAATTAAATTAGGTTTTGTTGTAATTTTTTAAAACATTTTTTTCATAGGAACTATAGTTGAATAAAGTATCATTTAATTCTGAAGACCATAGATTGTCATTAATACCGCACTATAAACACGAGACTTGAAATTTTTCTGAATTTTTCTAATAACCTAATACCACTACATATATTCAAAATTGAATTTATTCGATAAATCTAAAATAATGATTCTAAAAACTAAGAAAATGGATCATTTTTATAATTTGTCACATATCCCATAGTATTGAATTCGATAAAATTATCAAACAAATTTATGATGGATCCACTAAATATCAACAGGTTAAATGTGCCAATCAGAGTATAGTGATTCTGAGCACATATAATGTTTTTAAAATACACTATTTTGACTCACTGATTTGTGTTTAATATACATTTAAGTTTTCACGATAATAAAGCTGCATTGATACCTCGATGCATAATTATTTCAAGTAACAACATGGTGTGATAATGAGACACTGTACCAATATTATTAATATTTTGACATGAAGTTCTATCTGAGGATGATTTTTAAATTGAAGTTATACATAGTAGCAAACCAATTAATATTATTTCAACTTCCAAGTAACTTTTTCGTTATTTTTACATTTATTTCTGTTTTGTTTAATTTTATATAATATATTTTACGTTTGATAGATTTTAATAAAGATGTTTGACATATAGGTGCATGAAATTAAACACTTAGGTTTAGTTTTACATTTTACTAATTTTTAAACCATTTTTTTTTTTCGTTATTTAAATTTATGTTGACTGGCTTATATCATGGTAGATGCGCAACAAGACAACAAAGTGATAGAAAATCTGAAATAATCCATGCCGTTTTACTTTTTTTTAACCACCGTTGGGTGGATTTGGTTCTGAAATTTGTTATCTCCGTTATCGCACGTTAAAAATTGTAAAAAAATATTGTATATTTTAACATATTTTATTAGTACATTGACATATACCCGAAATTACGATAGTTAACCAATGTACATGCATTTTTTCGGTCAATATTGAGAGCTGATACGAACTACGTTTTGCGATAACGGCAAAGAGTCACGTAACGAGTTAGCTCGACTTGCATACTATTATGAGAACTCAATATATCTCATGAAAACCTAAGAATGACAAGAAAAGAAAACTATTCAATGTGATAAAAGAAAAGATGAGAAAATTAAAAAAGATGGACTTATGAAAAAAAATTAACACGAGAAAGTGAAATTTACATAAAGGGCGTCGGTAACGAAAAAATAATTTAACACACAAAGTTTAAAGTTACAATGGAAATAATAATTAATTCAACACGGTTAAAGAAGTATATTTTTTCCCATTACAAAATTAATATTTGAATTTGTGAAATTATGAATGATGGAACACCGGAATAGGTAATTTACAGAAAACCCTTACAGTTGTAAATTATGACGTCCACCACATTGTTATATGAAATGTTCAATTTTTTACAAACATATTATAACGGACTACAGTTACTGAAAGTCGTGAAATTTTAACCAAACTTGATTAAATTAAAAATTAACCATAAAAAGTCGAGTTAACACCATTAATTTTAACTAGTTGAGTTGTATAGCTGATGTCGGTTAAACTAATTATAACTACACTGTCGAGTTGAAAAGTATCAAAAAAATAATTTGTAACTAATTATTGCTCTTCACATTTAGAATCTGATTTTTTCTCTGTTTTACATTAATAACTATCCCACAACAAATTAACAGTACGTTAAAGTGCCTAACGCCATTGTGTGCGTATTAATAAATTACCTGTAAAATTTGAATCAATTTGGGAATAATGAGAACATGCATTCCCTAGGTTATATTCATAATAAATAATAACTGGTAGGTACATGATACATTGTATACATGATTACCTTTGGGTATAGAATTTTTAACGGAGTTTGTACATTAAAGCGTGTATTCGAAATAATTGGTTTTGTAGTGCAAACTATTAATCAAAATATCAATTTACAATCCTTGTAGATAAAATAAATGACGTCACGTTTTCTATGAAATATATACATATATATCTGCGTACAACGATCCTCGGACGGATAAAATCGGTAGTTAAGTAGTCTGGATAGTGGATAGTGTATTGATGACAACTAATTAAACGAAATCTCAATGGTAAACAAGGTTTTGATTTAAAATGTGCTCCCTAATGTCCTCCGCCACAGTGTAATGACATACGATAATGTTTCTGGTGTTTCTTACAACGCATATAAGACTATCTAGTTTCTATAACACAGCAGGGTCGTATTTAATACGACTAAAACGGTTTCTTTAATGAACTTCCCATTTCTCTTTCCAAACTTCTTACAAAATAGTATAAAACTTATTACATAGATTAAAAACACCTGATATAAATACTGACTATGCGATGCTGCACGTAAATATTATAAAATTATATAGCTTAATTTAAAAAATTTAAATACATTGTAATTATTTGGGCTCCAAATATTGATTCTGGAAAAAATTATATCAAAACTTATTAAATATCTCAAACGACCTGAACGCTTAAAGAACGCTCTCAAAAAAAATAATTTATGAACTATAAATTAACTTTCCACGAAATGTTTGTCAGAACTTTATAATAATTTTAGTACTGTAAAAGTCCATAGGATATTAAAATATATAAAAAAGTGTAATCTTCACAGTTTTTTTATTTTTTACTATTTATTATTATCTAATAGAAATATTTCATAGTGATTTGAAAACTTATTCAGTGTTCAAAGTATTAGAATATTTATGATGGAAGTACCTATAATTTTATAAACATTACCTATATTAGGTAAACAAATTCGGAAAACATAAATATCTTTGGTTTAGGTAGGTTAGAATTAAACCATATTAAACTTGTTAATTATTTTCAATAGTTGGTCAATACCAAAACTTAAAATAACGCCTTTGAATAAAACTATTACACAGAAAATGAATGTTAAATATATATTTAGATGTTTTTCTTGAATTTTTTTTTTTTTTTTTTATTTTGCTAATATTTTAGGCTAAAAAAAAATGTTTCCAAAATTTCAGCTTCCTAGATCAAATTTGTGAATAGCACAAACCTAGTTTGTTTTCTATTTATTAACATAGGGAAAACTATGTTTTTTCTTAAGCATCTGGCAGATTTTTTTTTTATTTTAAAACATTTTATAGAAAATTTAACTTCCTACTAAAAGTTCTTAGTACTAAATTCATGTGTTCATTATTTTCAAAGATGTACTCGTATAAATTATCTTATAAAAATTGAAATTGAATAACATTTTTGAAAATAATAACTTAACGGACTTAGCAATAAGGAATTTTTTGATAAGGTACCCTTTTAGTTTCACTGCACATTATAATGTACATCAAATTTATCTATGATTTGTGTTGTGGATATGTCCTCAACTCCAATAATAAAGCTTTATTCTGATACTAAAACATGTATTTTATGATAAAGTATACAATAAAAACCGTTAGCTAGTATTAAAAATAATCATTTTAATGTTTGTATGAAAAATTGTGAAGTGTGATAAAACATTTTACTCTTTTTTAAAAAGTTTTTTGGTTTTTACCTTTTCATGAG
Source organism: Stegophylla sp. TES_Ste_2020 (assembly GCA_025469315.1). Lineage (NCBI taxonomy): Eukaryota > Metazoa > Arthropoda > Insecta > Hemiptera > Aphididae > Stegophylla > Stegophylla sp. TES_Ste_2020. Next base: position 8,337 of record JAIPRM010008880.1, read on the forward strand.
TAATCAAAAAATTTAACACGTTTTTTTGGCTTGCTTAAAATTGTATACTGAATTTATTTAAATAAACATTATTATACACCGGCGATAATCTATTATATGCCAAAACTATGCACATTGAAATGTTCACTAGGATTTTAACATATTGAACAGATTAAATGATATTTGATTATAGCAATTATTCTTTGTTATTTCGTTTAGTTTTGTTAAGTTTTGGTTTATTCCGGTTAAGTTCTTAAGTTATTATATTTCAAATATAATTATAATGGCAATAAAAGATCTCTTTTTGGAAGAAAAAAAAAAAAAACTAAATTTTGTATTAATTCTTTCAATTTTTAATAATTACCTAGAGTACATATAATTAACGTCTATACTCGATTCGCATTATAATGTGTCAAAACAAAAGTATTGTATGTTCCTTGTGTACATTGTAATATAAATTCAAAGATCTCAGATCCAGATTATCAGAAATATTTTAAAATGTGTTCTTTTCATATTCGAGTCGTATTAATAAGAACAAAGCAAAAAAAAAAAAAATTGTCGAAAAAAATATAATTTGGTAGCGAAAGAGTTAATTCTCTACAAAATGATTTTAATGGAAATTAAAAAAAAAATTATAATTCTGCCAATTATCCATGTTTGAGTAAAAACGTCGTTTTCTCCGTTTTAATTAAATGTGAAACAGTCCGAGTGTTCGCCATTCACTGGTTTGATTTAGGAAGTTAAAATTTTGAAAAAATATTTTTTAGGTCCAATGTTAAACTATAAGCCAACAGCAAAAATATTATGTACATAACGCTTCAGCTGATACAATATGCGAATGCTGGGTGAAAAAATCGAAATAGCTGTAGCGTTGAATGAGGATAGTGACAAATCAGAGAAATTCGAGACATTTGGTGGCGGTTTTTTCGTCTGTAGCATGTTGAAACATTATTTCACGATGACAAATCATCGTCCTCGGCCCTTTGGAGTATATTTAAATAAATATGTTGGCATTTTTTGTTTCAATCTCGTTCCAGTGACATCTACTACTGCAGACGCTGCGACGGCCCAGAGGTATTGGTTTATAGCGAAATGATATTATTATTATACATGTTTGGTACAGTGACGTCGACTGATATATCCCGTTATTTATTTTTACATGTTTTATGGGTGTGTCACATTTGTAAATAATAATGTAAAAATGAAAATTTGACTCAGCGAACAAAGCATAAAAGTCCATCACAGGCATGTTATCAAAGGGTCAGGTATCTAAAATATGTATTCACCCCCTTCCTCTACCTAATTATTGTCTCATATCACTGGTTCGGTACCCTTTTGTAAACGTCTGCTGCTGAATTCACCAATGATTGGCGCCTATGACCCATGAAGAATCTCTATCGTTGTGTAATATCCGTTTATCAAAGTTACCAAAAATTTTTTTTATTTAAAAACACAAAGACATGAAATGTTATAATTTTATTTATTTATGTATTTACTAATAAATGTATAATATATTATGCAGGTATGTATTTTGTAATAAAATTTTTAAAAAAGTATAAAGTAATAAATATGTATGTAGTATATGTATAAATTGTATGTAATAAAGAAAATATGTATGTATTTGATAAGTAAAGTAGTACTATTTTTTAAAGGAATCGGATATTTTTGATTGTTTTTTATTGTTTGACTTATCTATAAATTATAAATTATAATTAATTATGAATTATAAATTATTATATAAATTCGAGTTATAAGCCAAAATTCAACAAAAATTAATTCGACTTATCGAAAAATTCGAGTTAGCGAAATTCGAATTATCGAGAAAATTTAACACACATATCATATATTTTATGGCAGGGGCCAAGGCATTCCTTCGAGTTATCGAAAATTCGACTAATAGAGGTTCGAATTATCGAGGTTCCACTGTATATATATCCAGCTCATATAAAATAATTTACCATTATTATAGTACTGAATTATATATAATACTTACGATACAAAAAAGAGGTGAAAATTGAAACATGTCACTTACTCTACACAGTCTACACTAATATTGTTTACAGTCACACATTTATGTCGTTTACGATTTTTCCTTTACCTCTGTCGCTTACGCTTCACAACTATGTGGTTTAAACCGTTTATATTGTTAGCAAATTTAACACCTGGCACTTTTGCCAAATCTTATACAGTTATAAAGCAAAAATTAGCCATTTCTAGTGATGTCTAGTTTGTCATTGATAGAGTAAATTTTTCTGAATTTTTTGATATTAAAATGTCATTTTGGCCAAAAGTGTCACTTACGCCCCATTACCTATTAAGGCTTGATATAGTAAAAGTCAAGCATTTAAACTTTAAAGTAGGTATGATGAAGTCTGTAAAACCAAAACAGGCAAAACCGGTGTTTTAGTGATTCTAAAATTTAATGTATTTTGCCGATCATGTGTAACCACCGAAAAGGCATTTATATTAAATTCCCATATATATTTAAATGTTTTTTTTTTCTTTGAGAGGGGAGAGGGAGCTCCAATATACTTTCATATACGACACTATTGATCTTTTTTTTTTTTTTTTCATTGATGTATTCAAAATACTTTTTGAGTGACCCACGTTATTCATTTTTTAATTTTTAATCAAGAGCGTATTTAGGCGTATTTAGGATTATTGTTCGAGGTGGAGGGAATTATAGGACATATGATTGTAATGTGAATGTAATTGCGAAACAAACAATGCCCGGGAGAGAAGTGACTCCCAGATCGAAGAACCGACTGCCACGCACATCACCTTTGTCCACAGGCTATCGTGCGAAACAACGTATACGCGCAATGCCTATGTATATGACGTATACGTATCCAAGGCCTCAAATGCATTCGACTCATGGACAATTTTAAGTTTTACCGCTCTAGACACCAAACCATCTTTAGAAAGAATATCAAGAAAAATAATAACACTGATGGAATTCGAGATACAAATTTATATGCAATAAATGTATTTTTAAATATTATAAAAAAAAATGAATTTCTACTTGCAAATTTCAAGTTTTTTTTTTTTTTTTTTTTTTTTTTTTTTAAACAAATGTTGTCATAAATGTTTTTGACAACACAAGTCCCGATATGATTTGGAAAAACGTAATTGCACGTAAATTACACCCAATAATATTTGGGTGTAATTCCATCATAAATGAACGAATTTGTGAGTAATATTTTTGAATAAGGCAATGGAAGATATGTATTAGTAACTACAATATAAAAACTAATGAAGTACACGGTTTGATAAATAAAATGATCACAAATTATTAATAAACAATAAATTGATCGTAAATGTTTTATTTCTATTATTATAATATTAATAAAATAATTACATTTTATTAATTTCAGTAGTGTATCTATTTAAAACATCAAATACATCACACTACTCATTAAAATGTATGACTTTTAATTAATTAAAATAAATTACTTTTGAAATTTGAAAAGCAGAGAAAATACTGTAATAAAAAAATCACTTGAAAGAATGGTTCCAGCTTTATCATCCCTCTGGATTCGGTCGAACACCTTATATGCTGACAGTGAAAAATATGAGAAATATACTATCATTGCAGTCTTTTTTTTTTTTTTTAATTTATCGAAGGATTCATGTTAAAAACACCTACAAATTGGAGTGTGAATGCATTACAGTGTGATGGACCATCGTCACTTTAGACTCATTGGGTCATTAGCTATTAATGAATCGGTTATTCAATAATGTAGATTTTTTTTTTTTTGTGTTTAGAACCACTTTCTAGATTAGTTAAACGTGTCCAAAATTATAGGTCAGAATGTGAAACCAGTTGAAGTGCATTTTTAAAATGTCCTACGAAGTTTCTCGAGGGTAAGAAAAAAACTACCGAATATTTGAGTAAAAATAGTAAAAATCTAAGAACGTACGCGGTGCGAAATGTGACAGGCATTTACTTTTTTATTTTTCGGAAGGTAGGGTCACGGTCAAACGAAGGTTGGGATTTGACCGATGTTATTTTTTACAGTTTACCAGTCACAAGCTTTCGTATTTCCTAAATAAATCCAAACTCGTCTTCGGCTTCCCTTTGGTCACCCTGTATTTATCATAATAATATAATATACATGCTTATTCCGTGTAGGCATTTTATAACATATCTCGAGGTACATATACCCACGTATAAGCCAGTGCCGTTCCCAGGTTTTGCGAGGTCCTGGCCATCATTATGACTCGAGGCCCCTGAGTTTACGATATTAGTTCTGATACTGAGTTTATAATAATATGTTACCTAATACCCATATTTATAGCCAGTTGTACAAACGTTATTTAATTTGTAAACAATGATATTATTTGTAATCTATTTAAAATAAAAGTCTTCAGTAAAATGGTTGGAAAGATTTTTTCTCCTACAAATATTATAGAATGTACGCGAGGCCCTTCGAGACGTGAGGCCCTGGGCAAGTGCCCCGGTTACCCTGCCCTTGGGACGGCACTGGTTATTCCAGATACGACTGGAAGGGATTATTCGTCCGCTGAGTTGACCCGACATAATGCCGAGTCCGACCGTAAACAATACGAGACGGGCATCTGTTGTCGTGTAACGTACCAGATAAACCATTATTTATTGGTCTTAAATATATTTATTACATAATGTCTTCAAAAGCACTTTACATGTTATAATACACATCTCTAAATTCTCGAGTAGGTACACTCATTTTTTCATAAATCAGCTACAAATATCCAGAAAAATATCAATCGACGTATCGAATATGAATAGTATAAAGAACACAAATTCTGTTTTTTATTCGATACAAAGAAATATAACACTAAAACTTATAAGTGACTGATTAGGTACTAATGCATATGTTTCTCCTCTCATTTTAATACAATACAATTAAAATACATTGAATTTCTATTTCATTACTCAAATATACTTGAAAAAATATGTTTCATTTGAATATTACAAATAGTTAAGTATATAATATATAAAATGTGGTACACACAATGTCTTTAAAATGTTTTATAGTTGATGTTATGATAACAATATTTGCGATTGTCTACAATAGATAATTTAAAAGAAAAATCGGTAAACGTGCATTCTTAACATCAAATTGAATTTAAAATAATGTAAATGCCAACACCAAATATTTGGTAGAAGAGGTGAAGAAATTGAAGTATTAAATTCGCAAAATAATAAAATGCGAGAGATAAGCTTCTTAAGTTTTTTTATGATTGTACGTATTGAAATAAGATATTTTTTGTCCTGTGGTACTGTAAAGTACATAATTTTTTAATTTAGAAACCAAAATTTTTTTATTTGATTCACTGTGCGTCGACCAGTGGTTGTCACCGGTATATTTTTATTTACTAGTCTGACGCGGTGCGTTCGAGGGTCGTCCCTACGGAATCACCTACCTTATAACCCTTTATGGAAATTTACGATAGATAAAAGTGAATAAAAAGTATAATATATTATATGAAAATATCACAAATATATTTTTCTTGAATAGATAGTACCTATTTATAGAATTGATTTTGATGCAATGAAATTCAAATTGCACATAAGTGTGTTCTTGATATATTGAATTAAAAATTAAATTCGATTAACTTTATAAAAGTTTCTATGTTTCTTATAATCAGATAGTCTATTTTAGTGTAGTTGAGTGAATCAAACTAACTTTTAAAAAGCCAGACATTTTTCGTACTATGGGTATTCTCGCTTCTCGAGTGAAATACTATTGGTGAGTGTACTGAAATTTAAAGAAATGATACATTTTCCAATAAAACCATTCATATCTGAGCTTTCGTCAATTATGCAGAACAAAATATTTTCAGTTTTATATTGAGTATGTTAACAATGTTATGACAGAATAATCTATGTCAATTTTATTATTCGAAAGGATGGTCATTTTAGCCTTGTTTTTACATTTAAATCTCTAAACATTAATCCAACTACTATCACCAAAAATATAATTAAAAGTAGACTTGTATATAAGTAATATGATACAATATTTTCAACCCTATAATAGAAATTAATAGAAATTTAAAGAAGAAACAGTCATAATTTTATTTTAAATAACAAATTTAAATTGTAATAATTTGTATATTGTACATAATTTATAAAAAATGGTTTAAATTCTAAATTTAAAGAAGCATAATTTTAAATCCTCTAGTTTCTTCACTCCATTTAGAATCTAACATGTTTAATAAAATAAATCAATGTAGGTATGTGTCACTATAGGTATAACGGATACCTCATACTATTTTCTCTCGTTCCAATAAAAAATATATAGTGTGTTATCCTCAAGGAAGATATTGCACGATTACCTATTATTATTATTTTAAATTAAGTGTTCACTTTAAATTCGGCTGTATCATTTAAGAGCTCATTAAATTATAAAATGACTATTAATAATTTAGAATAGTGGTTGAAACACTGGTAAATAATAACGTTTCTATTAATACGATGAGATAACGAGAATAATTAATATAATGCTCTTCTTTACTTAAAGAACATTTACGAATATATAAAATCATAATAGTATTAAAAAATAATTTTGCTTGGTGTTTATTTTTGAGTTTTTGTACGGATAATTGTTGTTTTGGACCTGCTCGTTACCGCGTTAGATTATCAGAGGTGACAGGTGAGAATTGATCGAATGCGGAAGTGGATGAAATGGACTCGGATAAGACCCTTTTTTTTTTTTTATCGTTCAGCAAAGTCACTTTCGTTGAAGGCAATAAACGTGCAAGCACGATGATAATCGACGACGATGGTTGACCATTTGATGTTCGGACGTTAAACTGTCTTTTAACGCTTAAAATATAATAATTCGAGAAGTCTGAATCGTATTGTATTAGATTCTGAATGAAGTGAAGAAGCTAGTGTTTTTACAATGATGTTTATTTTTTTTTTCTGTGTACAACTTTTCGTATAGAAATACTTTTCCAAAAGTTTTGATTAATAACTTTTTGAAACCCGATTCGCCTCTAGATTGTACTTTAAAGAGGTCATTTTTTGAATTTCTCAATTCTTCAATGTTTTTTTTGGAAAAAACTACCCAAAATTTGACAAAAACGACTCGAAAA
>JAIPRM010008881.1:0-15395 GCA_025469315.1 Stegophylla sp. TES_Ste_2020
TTTAGAAGTTATGGTAAAAATAAATTTTCAATTTTACGAAAATGCCGGTAACTGCAAATTTTGCCGTTTTTCGTTAATTTTTCGACATATTTTCACCGCGCTTGGAAAAAGTATTGAGAAATTGGAAGAATGACCTCTCTAAAGTACCATCTGGGTATGATTCCGGTTCTTTAGACATATTGATCGAAACTTTTGGTCCAGTATTTCTATACGAAAAAGTGTTTCCAGAATGAGAAAAAAAAATAAATAAATAAACATCATTGTAAAATCATAAGCTTCTTCACTTCGTTCAGAATCTAAAAACCATTTAAAACCCAAAAAAGATTACTCAGTTAGGATTTTAATTTTATAGCGCATTTTCGACACGAAAATTAAGATTCTATCGCGTTTCTGTAATTATTACGCGATTAAGCCGAAAAAGAAATCCGCACGTCAACCATTTCGGGTCAATCGTCGCCGTTCTCACACTTAAGAAAGAATTTCCATTTAACTACTTGCGCATTTGTCTGGTTATGTCTATAATAACTTAATTAGATACTATATTTATTATAATAGCGATAATAACCACTATAATAAAATATCACATTGTCATTATGATGCCCATTATATTGTATTGCATTAATGTACCTCTACTTGTCGAGTTATATTCTAATATTATACACTCGGCGAAAGCTCTTCAAAAAAAAAAAAAAAAAAAGTAGGTAAAACGATTAGAAAACGGTGTTTAAAGGTTTTCAAAACGATTATAAAACACGTTTTAACAATAACGTTTTTGTCACACAATACCCTCTGTATATACGTAGGACGTATAGGAACATAATGATAATACGAATAAAATTATTATTTAATTACGATTTCGCACTAATACACACCAGGCACTAGCTGATACCGAATGGGAGAAAGATCATGATTTGATTACAAGAGTACGGTGAATACGCCGCGGTGTGAAGCGCAGCTATCACACAACAACAATTTCCATCGGTTTATTTATATAGTTCTTTATATTATTATGATCCAAAGTGTCTTTCTTTCTCGTCTCTAGTAGTCTTTTTAAACACTTTGCGTTATCCGAGCACAATCGATTGGCGAAAGCACGCGCTGTCTACATAATAGTCACGCGAATGAAAAACAACGTACTTACCAATATTATCGACACGCGGATTTGTTTTCGGGAAATTAACTAATACAATATTATAACTCGTGTCGAATTTACACGCCTCGCACCTTCCCCCATCGGAAGTCACTACTCTCTAGTCCCTAGAGCCATTCGCACGCCGATTTTCCCCCGTCAGTGGACCGACTCAAAGACGGGACGGGACGGGACGGGGGGACTCAAACCTATCTCTTGTCACGTCAACAGAAACGGTCGCGTGACCGTTGCCCGTTAAAATCAACGATGAAAAATAATGTTTATGTGTTCTACGAGTTAATTTGTAAAACGCGATTTGCATACATATCTGTTGCAATGACTATATCAGAGGTTCCCAAATTTTTTATGGTACGACCCATTTTGGGCATTTTTTTTCAATTTTAGCGATCCCACAACAATAATCAAATGTCCCCTTATTTTACTTGTCGAATGATGACTGTAAAAAAAAAAAAAAAAAAAACACTGAACAAAAAAAAAACATTTTGTATTGAAATTTTTATAACTACAGACAACTGTAATTATTCCGTTAAATTATTACAAAAAACATGCGATTAATATTTAAAATTATATATGGATACGCGTAAATGACAGGGTTGGCAAAAACCCGGGCTTTATTGAAAAAACCCAACCTAATAAGGCTTTTTCGGGTTTTTTCCAATAAAACCCCAAAAAACCCAAAAACCTGTTGCGTTTAATGTGAAGTTGTTTAAGTGGTCGGTTTTTCCTAAATTAACCCATCTGATTTTTTTTTTTTTTTTTTTTATTTTGACTGCACTATTTTTCATCTTTTCAATAATAGAATAACGAACTTTGACCTACAATCGTGCATTTGATTTAGCTCAATCCTTTAATGTTTTCAAAATTTTAAATTCTTATTATTGTTAAGTTTTTGTGTTTTTTTTTTTAAAAATAATTAGTGGGTTGACCCAGTAGAGCAGCCCGGGTACTTTCATTGGGTTTTTAAAAATCTGAACGGGTTTAACCCAGAAAAACAGCCCAGGTTGAGCTTTTTCGTGCTAACCCAGGTAAATGAACATTACAAAAAAAAAAAAAATGTATGTATAAAAAGTCGAACATACTTCAGACCATGGGGAAAAAAAATTCTTTCACAAAAATATTTTTCAAATTTCCATAATATTTACATTTTCATAAAGTTTTAGTAGCATTTTTATCAAGTTTAAAATACTTTTTCATTAAATTTTGCAAAAGTATTGAGAATTTCGGATAGTTCGACCACCCTAAAATGCCACCTAGAGTCAAATTCTGATTAGAAAATATCTCTATGCGAAAAAGTGTTCAAAGAAAAAAAAAAAAAAAAATGAATTACCGATTGGGAAAAACTAGCTTCTTCCCTCCACTCGGAACGTAAAATTTACAACGCCGCGATTCACAGTTTGGGAACCTCTGGACCAGCGATTCTCAAACTGTGGTACGCGTACCCCTCGGGGGTACTCGAAATTTTTTAAGGGGTACGAGTCTGGCCAACAAACCTTTAAATTAAAACAGAGGAAAAAAACACTGAAATCTATAAGTACCTTTCTCACTATTTCTTTGAAAAAAAAACGTACCTATGTAGGTTTTTAAATAGATTTTAGTTTAGCGACTAAGAAGGGGGTACCCAAAAAAATTTATTCGTAAAAAGGGGTACAGTGTTCATAAGACTTTGAGAATCCCTGCTCTGGACTATAATAATAATTATTATTATGCCCTCGTTCACTCACCAGCTTCGCCCATGATGACGGTGGGAGCGGACCGCGCGGTCCTCGGGGGTATGGCAGCCGGCGGTTTCATCATGTCGGCGTTCGAAGCGGCGGCGGCGGCGGCGGACGCGAATCCCGCGCCGCCGATGAGCTCGGGCCGGACGCCGTTTATGCGGCACACGGACAGGACGGCCGCGGCGGCGGCGGCGGCCGCAGCGTTACCGGGCGGCGGCGGCGGCTGCGGCGGCGGCGGCGCGGCCGTCGTGCACGGCGACGAGGAAGTCTGAGTGGCCGCGTTCCAAAACGCCGACGACACGGACGTGACGACGGACTGCCGGCGCTGTTGCTGGTACTGCTGCTGTTGCGTTGCCGTCACGGAGTCGGCGGCGGAAGGAGTGTTGCACCGTTGTTGTTGTTGTTGTTGTTGTTGTTGTTGTTGTAGCTGGTGATGATGATGATGGTGATGATGGTGATGGTGTTGCGTCGTCGTCGTTTGAGCGGTGGCCGACGACCAAGTCAACGGCGGTGATGACGACGACGACGACGACGACGACGACGGCGGCGGGGGCGGCGGTAAAAGCGGAAGCGAGGGCGACGGTGATTTGACCACACCACAACTCATAGGGCTGGTCATCACGACGGACTCTCGTCTCTGTTGCTGCTGTTGCTGTGCCGCCGCCGCCGCCGTCGCCGCCGCCGCAGCAGCCGCAGCAGTAGCAGCGGCAACGGCCAACGGCGACGACGGTCCCGCCGCCGCCGCCGCCATGTTGTTGTGGTCCGCCGCCGCCGTCTCGTTTTCGTATCTCGTCTCCGCCGCCGTTTCCTTCTTGCGATCGTCCGGCATCTCCTCTTTCACCTTGACGCGTTCTCCCGCGTCGTTCGGCGGATCCTGCCCACTGTCCGCGGTCATGCTGCCGCATTCGGGTGACGAAGCCATCCTGCAGGTAACAGGAAAAATCCCTGATAATTAGTGAATTATCCAATTAGCAATACGAGTCCATAGCCCCCCCCCACCCAAGATTTTTTTGAAAATTGCTAATGTACGTACTTTGCGGGTGCTGAATCAATAAACAAACATTTTAGCCCCCACCCCCTCTCAGAATTCTCGTCCTAATTGCGCTAATGGCAACGACCACATAATATTATATCCTTGTTATTACGTATTAGGGCTAGGGATTTGTATAGGAGTTAGCATGTTTTTCAAAAATCATTCGAAACACAGCTAAGTAATATTATAGAAACGCGTTTCGTAACACCAGCAGTTGTATACAGTTCTCTTTAATTTGCATATTTTGCATATTTCGGTTATATTTGAAAAGATATTGAATAATATTTAATATTTTTATTTGTTTAAATACGTAAACTTAAAAAAAATAGAGATTAAAAAAAAAAATCATAAATAATCGAAGGAGAATTAATAATACATATTAAAATATATTATATAATACAATTTTTATATATATAAAGTTTTTACAGTAAAATTAATGTTTTACGAAAGATTATTTAGAGCATAAATGCATGCATATTTTAAGTTTTTTTAGACCTGTAAGTCCCCCAGCCCTAGTTATTATTTAATGAAATAACATTATGACGCAGCGGGGTTCATGATGGGCGATGCAAGCGCGGATTCAGAGGGGAGCAATGGATGGGTGCTCGGGAACCCCCTATTACATCATCCATAATATACAAAAAAAAAATACACATAAAATTACTGATTTACTGAAAGGTAGGCATTTGATTTTTTCAACGCAGTCATTCGCCACACTTGCAAGATGGTTAATCCGCATTACCGAATTTCGTTTGAAATAAACGAATAAATTTCTGCTATTGTTAAAAGTAAAACGATAGTTTTACAATATTTGTTAAAATTGGAATTATATAATACCATTGAAAGTAGATCTATAAGTTTTCAAAATTTTCCCGCGCCAAAATACATCTCATCATATTATTGTCTTTCCGTGTTTAATTTTTCCTGAAGTTCGGATCAACAAACTCTTTTGTCAAGTTTTTCCCGAAATAAAATCGATAAATTTGGAAAAATGACCTTTTTAAAGTACACAATTTAGAGGCGAATGGTACGCAGAAAAAAAAAAAAAAATAAAAACATCATTGTAACAACTTGTTCACTTCACGCGCGAAATCTAAAATTTTAATATAATAATTATAAATATTATATATAAATTAAATTACTTGTATCCGTACCTGTCCATCGATATGATTAGACCGGGCGACGGCTCCGATCTGTCCATTCGGCTAGACGGGGACGCTGGGCCAGCGACGTCAGGTGATGAAGTACTCGTGTCCGCTATGCTCTCGCCTGTGCGTTGGATAAAAACAGCAAAACGAGCAAAACTTTAATACTATGCATTTTCGTTCGTAAAACATTAATAGTCTCACGACAGTAAAAAATAGTACAATTTAAAACGTCCGTGAAGATGGGCCCCCCCCCCACTTTACTCTTGAAACTTAAAAACTGCATATATATTTTGTACTTAATTTGCTCAAATTCGCGCACAACATTTTTTAAAATTTGCACATTCGTGGTTTTTCCAGAAAATGTTATTTTCTATTGGCGCGGCCAACTTCACTTTGTCCTAGACACTTCAAATTTGCAAACAAAATGTATCAAATTGTAAAATACGGGTGAGGATTTTGAAGTGTCTAGGACAAAGTGGGGGGGGGCTGTCGTGAAGTTTGCCCCACCAGTAAAAAAACAACATTTTCTGGGAAAACCCTGGGTGTGCAAATTCCAAAAATTGTTGGGCGAATTTGAGCAAATTAAGTGCAAAATATGAGTGCAAATTTGAAGTGTTTAGGACAAAATGGGAGGGGGGGGCATCTTCACGGACGTCAATTTAAATAAATATTATTGAACGCGTGTGCGATTTCGTATACAAAGTGACCGTTTGGGGCAGATAAGATAAACCAACATTTTCAACTAGCTGGTGCTCCTTATTAGGTCACACGCACTCGGCTGAGGTATCCACACACACACATATATATATGTTTTTATAATAATAATAATGTACTCTATAACAAGAACTACGATTTTTTTAAACGTATATAATAATATAATATACAAAGAAGAAATACGGAGAACTGTCTGTCGACTGTGTTGTACGCATATTATAATATGATGTGACAATAACAATACGTATACACTTTCACCGGGACAGTGTGCATAATAATAATAATAATAATAATAATATAATATTATTAGGTCTGGGATTTTAATGCCATTAAAAATAGCTAAAAATACTCTTAAAAAAACTTCAAAAATATGCACTAAATGTCTTTAAAATTAAAAAAATTATAAGACTGGTGTTGTCAGGAGTCTGTATCGGTTTTAATATTCTAGGCTTCTGGCATATTATCGCTATGCTGGAAAGGCAAGATAAGATAAATATAATTATTATTAGTTAGTAATAAAATTTTGAATTTGAATTTCAGCCCTAGAATGACCAAAAAACTTATAAAATGCCCTAAAAAATGAGGAAAATGACCTTTAAAATCAAATATTGTCGAAATAAAATTTTTTTTATTCTAATTGAGCATCGCACAGAAAGCTTCGGAAAACAATGCAAAGTGCGTCGAAATTCCAGCCGAAAATATTATGTTTATCTCGCGATTAGGGCCGTGGAGAGAAATCAAGGGCCCCAGGGACAAACTAATCCGGATGCCCTCCCTATATCAAACATTAAACTTACTACTACTATTTACACCCAGCGCTGTCGTTTAAAATGTTTATTTCCAAAGAAAATATCATAAAACATGGAACAAAGTGATTAATTATATTGACAATACAGAAATATAATAATTAATAAAAAAATAAATGAAAATATTAAATAACTAACTTTTTACTCTTCGAAAACGAATCGTTCAACAACAAATTGATTTTGTGAAGTTTGTTTGCAACACCTGTGGTCCAGTGTTTAATTTTCAATATTATATATGTGTTAATTTTTTTCAAGTAAAATTATGAATTTATAAATCAAAAAAAAAAAATCATTTTTCTATTAAAGTAAAGATTAGGTAGGTAAAATATATAGGGTAGGGCTTGGTTTTGGTTTTTTTTCGGAAAGGCCTGGGCTCTCTTCGTGGCCCCGGCTGCCCCACGGCTTTACCGATAGGGGTAGTAAAATCATAATATTCGGACGCTATGTGTAGGAAACGGAGTGAAAAAAATATAAACAGAAAAAACGGTGGTTTCGGGATATTGTAATGGTTTATACTGTTTATAGTGTAACAGAGTCCCGTGGTGAATAGAGGGGTCAACCGATTTTCGGGAGAAAAAAATGCACACGCCGAGCCAATAATAATAATAATAATAATAATAAATATTATTAAAGCGTGAATATGGAAATAAAAACGATGACGTTACGGAATTGGGTCAGGACGGTTCCCATGCACATGCAGACCACGCGGATACGGTACGCACACCGCACAAAACCACCGTGACAAAATAACCCAAAGGGGGGTTGTGTTGTGGATTCCCATGACCTTACACACAATGAACACCAATGTCGCGCGCCCTATTGACGATTCTGATGTATTTATTACCTACCATACGCCGGTCAGTGTTGTTGGCTACTATGTTTACTATTATATTATCTACATTTCCTTTCCCGCGATTCCCCGAGTACAAAAAAAAAATAACATATATTATTCATACGGATGATTGTACCGTTTGCTGTCAAAACAACATAAACGTCGAATCTGGGATGTGAAATTGGTTTCGGTCACTGGGTTAAGTATTTTGTTCCTGCCTGCACAGGGGTCGGACTTCAATTAATTTAGACGGTGTCGTCTCGTCACGGTTCAACGAGAGGGCAAAACGACAATGACTGATAATATGTTTACTATTTCGTTTCAGTGTTTTTATACGATACACTTTCTTAAATATTGCATTTTAAACGAATTTTATTAATTAAAAATCATCAACAAGTTACACCCATTTTAATGAACAGCTGTGATTTTTTAATTACACGCACATAAATAAATAAATTACTTTTTATTCGTCTTAAAAACAAATTACATATTTACAACTATACAAATTTCGTTGTAAACTTTCTCAATGATAAATATATAACACACAATTATTTTACTATTTTGATCGGACAATATTATTAGGATTTCGAATTTGACTTTTAATGTTTGTTTATTTTTAATTTGGTAATTTCTTCGGAAGTTTTAAAATATAATCTCATATTATTTATAATGGTAGGTTTGTTTTCTAGAAAATTGTTTTTACTTTTTCGATTTTGAAACGTATTTTAAATAACAAAAGAACTGGTTTGAACGTTTACATATTTTTATAATTAGTTATATATTATATAAATTATAATGTTTTTATCACTACAATATCTGTATAATATGATGTAGACACGTTCAAAGTTATCAGTTGATTTTCAAATTATTATGAAAAACAAGAGTAAAAGATTTCAAAAACGATAAAAAGAGGGTAGGTGTAATCAAAATGCTTATATATTATGTATATGTTATAAATGACACGCAAATGTTTCAAATTTATATCTATAAAGGGCGGAGCAACGTTGCCCCCTTTTAAGGGTCATATGCAAATATAAAATTATTTATTTATACTAGGCTTTTTGCGAAATTAACCGACAAGATGGAACTTAATATTTTTTTTTTTTTTCAAATGTAACATAAAACTAATGTTTCTCGTCTCTGTATGGCTGTATAAGATCCTAGTTGTCTTTGGAAAAAAAAAGTTGTATGATTAATGATATAGGTAGGGCCAATATATTATATTGAAATTTACGAATTCGAATCTATGATTTAAAAAGATATTATCTATAAAAAAAAATAATAAAATATATCTGACGATTTAGAATTGCGGAATTACTTAAAATTTATAAGAAACATAATGTAACATAAATAATGTATAATAAATGCGAAATCTTACCGTCGCTGCTACACCTTGAATCTATTTTGCGCCTCTTCAGTTTCAGGTCTTGAAACAGACTCATGGTACTCAGGTCACACGGGGTACTTGTTAGGGTCATAATTCCTGTTCAACAAACAATATGTCATAACGATTAAATTTACATTTCGATTTGGACCGCAGCGAAAATTATTATCAAACATAACTGCAATATTATTAGTATTATATCGCGCGTGTATAATTTGCGAACCGCGCACACGTACAACGTGATGACACTTATAATAGTATATTTCATTCGTCAAACATCAGACGCATTTTTTATAAATCGAAAATTCTCAAAAAAAAAAAAAAATAATAATAATAATAATAATAATAATAATAATAATTAATTTTTTCGATTGTTTCCGTTTATTTACACGGCGGCGGCGCGAACGCAAAATATAACAACAGTAATAATAATTATTATATAGCAAATTACCTCGCGTAAATGTAAATAATTTATTGTTAATTATTTTAACGATAACGAGTCGCCTCCGGGGGACACGGGGACTTTTGTTGGATTACACGCGCGACGACGACGACGACGGATCGTAGTGAGAAAACCGTTGTGAATAATAATAATAATAATAATAATTGTTGTCGCAGTGTCGCGGAAAGTGAATAATAAACCAATGGATCATCTCGTGTTGGCCCGTGCCCCGTGCGGGGAGAGAAAATTCCGTCTAATGCTGCTGCTGCTGCCGCGTGGTGCGCGTTCGGTCTTCCAGCAAACACTACTGTCGCTTTCTCTTCGACGAATCTTTTTTTGTCGCGAGCGCGATCACTAGCACGCCGCGGCGCTTAACACCCGCGTCGCAGCAGCACCATATCGCGCCGCTCCTCCCTTCTCTCTACCCGCGCGCTGCCTCCGAAAAAAAAACGATCCGCGAGGGGTGGAAATTTTTTCGAAATAAATATTATTATTATTATTATTACGGCTGCGGTAGTAGTAGCGTCGGAATAAACGATATGGTAGCTGTCTGTTTTTTTTTTTTTTTTTTTGGAAAAATCGACGGGCCGAGGATGGGGGGGGGAGGGAACACAACAATAACAATTATTATAAACACAAAACGGACGATCGCGACGACGAGTACGCGCGAGTCGCGCCGGTATAATCGATGACGATCGGTTCGGCAATGAGCTGCTGAGCTGTGTTGTGTTGCGGCGGCGGCGGCGGAGAAAAGCGAGAAAGAAAAATAAAACACACTCGCGATGGCGGCGGAGGCTTGTGCAATCTGTCCGTTTAATGCAAAACGAACGGTTTTTTTTTTTTTTTTTTTTTTTTTTTTTTTGTGTGTTCGGCATAGGACTTACACACACAGCCAATGGTAGATGAGGCCACTGCCGGCGAACGACGACGACGACGACGACGACGGTGTGTGTGTGTGAAGGTTATAAGTGGGGCTCACAGCCGTGGCCGCCGCCGGTGTAAACGAAGAGGGAAGAGGTCGGTAACCTGTACCGTGGTAAGTAGGTCAGCGCAGTGCCGAGTTCGCCCACCCGTTCGGCGGCGGCGGCGTAACGTTGTATGTGTATTTTAAACATAATCAAAACACACGCACTATTTTTTTTTTTTCCATACCACTCCTCCGCCGCGAAAAATCATCACCGATTGTCGTCGTTTTCATCGCCCCCTCCGCCCGCCCCTATCGCCACTCTCCCTCCCGGATTCTACTGCACCCGCGGACACAAAACCAGAGAGACAATAGCGTATAATATTATAATTAATGCGAAACGCGCGGTTAAAAACCCTCATAACACATTCATAACGTCTGTTCCAACTCGAAATTTATATGCTTTCCAAAATAATCACGCGGAGTTTACGTTGAGTCACAGAGGTTCACAAACTTTTTAGGCCAAGCCCCCCCCCTCACTTTGATCACATCCAGAGTCGTGAGCCCCCCTAGTAAAAATAATTTCAATAGTCACGTTTAGAATACCAAAAAGTCAAAAACGAACAACATTTATAATCAATTTATTTTATTATAAAAATGGTTTTAATCAATCGGTTTTTTTTTGCCATCACAAAGTTTGGTGAAACGAGGAGAGACTCTGAGATACATTCTACAGGACGAGATTATTATACGTATTTTGCAAATTTCACAATTATCTTTTTCTGTCCTACAGAAATACAATGTTGATTTTTCAAAAAAAAAATTTTGCGCTCCCCCCCCCCTTATAAAGCTTTCGTGGCCCCCTAGAAGGGTCACGCTTCACACTTTGAGAACCTCTGCGCTAAGAGCGAATGAATGAACCATTTTTTTTTTTTTTTTTTTTGATTATATTTTAATTTATGACGTATTTGTGTGTGTGTAACGAAATTCGAGTGTATTGTTTGTTGTGTGTGCGTAACATTATGCACACCTATCGATATTGGCTGTAATATGGATGAAAAAAAAAAAATGTGGGTATGCCCTCAAAAGTCAAAAAAAAAAACTATACTATGCGTTTTATTATTATTTTCAGATACTGGGATGAGAGTTGTAGTAAATAAAATATAATTACGTGACTGACTATCCGTTCATCGAACTATTCCCTCGGATTACACAACTATACTGGCAAACGTGTTTTGTAAAAAATAATATAATCGTGCCCGTACGGGTTTCGATTGTTTTTAACTTTTATTTTTTCGATTCTTCGTAACGATTACACAGAGAGAGAGAGAGAGAGAGACAATAACGAATAACAACGGTTTTGACTACTATAATTATATACGATTATTATTATTGTTTTTATTATATTTTTAGCAGAGCCGCGAACGAAAATCAACAAAATTCGTCCGCAAGTTTTTTTTTTTATTTTCTGTTTGCGTAACACGCATTTCACTCGTCGTCGTCGTCGTCGTCGGTTACATCTTTCGCGCGGTCATACAGGAACTTAACCTATTTATAGGACACAGACACCGTCAGCAGCTGTCTATACACATCGGCGGCGGCGTGACGGTAACCTAACTGCAGGTATATATTAGAGTACGAAAAACAAGTCTAAAGTGGAGGACCGGCGCGGCGGGGGGAAAAAGTTATAGCCTAACATAGGGTGACCACTGACCATATTTAAGAAAATAACATACCTACAGGACAAAAATATTTTTCATAAGTATGTATTAAGTATAATTTTTAAACTACCTATTATATAGATTAAATTAAAAAACACATAAAAATATCATTTTGAAAAACATAAAATAACATAATATGAAACTAAATTGATACTTTTTAAAATTTCTTCAAATCCTTTATTCATGTATATTGTATACTTAATTTTCTAAAAAAAAAAAACTTGTAAATTCATTGTACAGTAAGTCAAAAAAAAAAAAAAAAAAAAAACGGGATTAATATGGGACAGACTTGAAATTACGGGACAAAAAACGTCCTGAGTGAGGTTTATCAGGACAACAGGACGTAGAGCCGAAATAAAGGACAATCCTGTATAAAATAGGACGTATGGTCACCCTAGTCTAACAATATATTTTATAAATCTGTTTTTACAGTAAAGTTTGATAAAACACGGGGAAGTTGTGCAGATAATGCTGTAAGACAAGACCTTTGGAAATTCAACAAAATCAAGTGCTAAGAATTTATTTAAACGAAAAAGATTTAATTCTAATTATAAAGAATTAAAAGTATTACCAGTAAGGTTACAAGCAATTCGCCATATTAAATGCTTCGAAAAAAAATAAATATTTTAAATAAAACCAAAAAACGTGAAAATAATGAGTACGACATTCAAGTTGATTACGCAGAAAAAAATTTTGGTAAGCTGGTTGTCAGATGAAATTTAATTGTATGTGTTTCACATTATGAATTATATTAAAATTTACATTTATGTAAATTAGTTTAAGATTTTAACTTTGTAAATTATTATCATTTTAAGAAATCGTAATTAACTCATTTATATCCCATTACAAGCTTAAATATGCTTAAAGGGATAAATTAATTTTATGTGGTGATAAATATTGATTGAAATTTGTATGAAATAAACATGAATATGAAGTAATGAGACATTAGGTGTGTAAAGAATAATTTCTCATTACATTATTTCCGTTCCCCTGTCGGGAAATTTCTTTTAGAAAAAGGAAAACGATTCCGAGATCAACGCGATCGGAATAATTTACCGCGCGCGCGTGCGCGATACTTTCAATCGTACACAGCCAATGTTTTATTTCTAAGCATTCTTTGAGCGACGGACCGTAGCGAGTCTTGGAGGTTTTGTTTTGTCCGCAAACGTCCTTCTGTTAAATTACGTCTTTTATGTATACATCGCGCGATGTGGATACCTTAAACTCTACGTGGGACAATAATATTATTCGCCGCCTCTTCTATCGTGTGTGTGTGTGTGTGTGTGATTGGATTTGGAATTCTAAATCCCAAAAATAAAATACATCATATGTTGCTATAATGAATTAATATAATATACATAAAAACTATTTATAACCGAGAAAAAAATTTCATCTGGTTAGCATTTTTGAAATCTTATTGAGTTGAAAATAAAATTAAAAACATTTTTTCGGTACTCTTTAAATTACGAAAAAAATACCTGTTAAGTTATTGCATTGAACCACCAATATTTTTTTCAAAATTGAAAAAAATAAATTTTTTTTAGAAAAATATGAAATATGCACTTTTTTTTTTGGCTAAAATTGGCAAATATGCAAAATATACATTTTTAATTTTCAATTTTTTAACTCTCCATTGTATTTCTAGCTAGGTCTGCTATAAATTGAGAGCATACAGAGCATTATGCAATTCCTATACAACTTCCGAGCCCTAATAATAATAATAATAATAATAATAATTATTATTATTATTATTAATTATACGTGTACAAGACGTGTTGTCGGATCATTAGCCGTAAAAAAAAAATAAAAAAATAAATAAATAAAAAGAAACAGAGACCTGCATTATCGATGTTTAAAATAAAATATGTAGGTCGAATTTGTTTTCCAAATGTTTGTTTTATTATATCTGTGTGTGTGATACGACGTCATACCAGAGATGGTCGCAGATTCGTATAATATTCATTGCTACAATTATTATTATTAAATATATTTTTTTTGTTTAAACGATAAGAACAGAGCAGCTAAGCTAAGCCTCGCGCGCTATAATACATATTATATAACGCCATACCATCTCCGCGAAACCGCGACTGTGAAATGCGTGACACGCGTCGTACTTGGGACAGAATAAAATTAAAAAAAAAAAAAAAAAAAACAAATACAAAAATTTACACAGTGTTTTCCTACTCTTCGTTCGAAAACAGAATTTCCTACAACACACTATATGTTAGGGTGACCATATTTAAGAAAATAAAATACGGGACGAAAATATTTTTCATAATATTTTTAAATAAATAAGTATTTATTACATATACATTTATATTTTTGAATCTTGACAAAAGTATACATTTCAAACCACCCATTATAAATTAAATTTAAACACAAAAAAACATTATTTTGAAAAACACAGAATAACATAATGAAACTAAATTGATACTTTTTAAAATTTCTTCATTCATATTGTACACTTCACTTTCCAAAAAAAAACTTGTTAATTCATTTTACGATTATAATTAATCTAATGGCATCCAAAAGATTTTTGGATTCTTACATCATTATTTTATTCAATAATTTCATTTCAAAAATTTTAAATCAACAGTAAGTCAAAAAACGGGATTAATATGGGCGACAGATTTGAAATTATACGGGACAAAAAGCGTCCTGAAAGAAGTTTGTCAGGACAACAGAGGACACAGAGCCGAAATAAAGGACAATCCTGTATAAAACAGGACGTATGGTCACCCTACACTATGTGCATATACCGAAAAAGTTTTAGTTCTATCACTCTTAAACGAACTCTAAAACTCTTAAAATTTCCTGGCAACGGGTTAGAATATAATTTGATGGTTTTTTTTTTTTTTTTACTATTATTTTTTCATTTTCAAAATATTTTCCCGCTCAAAATTATTTAATAATAATTTAATAATACGTCGTTTATTATATATATATATATATATATATATTTTCGGATAAAAATATTTTTTACCACAGAATTATTATCGTTTTAGTGACGCGCAACGAGGTGAAAAATTTTCTCCTCTTATAATAAAAATAATATTTCTCTCTAATCGTCGGGAATCATTCAATTTTACGTCTCATAATGACGTTTTTTGCGCACTTCGAGACGTAAGTATAAGACTAATGATGTACTATGTACTATCGATATAAAACGATAAACAAATCTGCGTCTGATATACAGTATGTGTACAATTCAACGGTCTAAGTATATATTATATTTTATATTATTTTGCAAATCGACCGACGGTCAGGCCCGTGTGCCCGGGATTTCTTCAAGGGGGCTGACTGTAAGTTGCGTCCCAATGTACCTTTTTGATGTAAATTGCGTCCCGGATATTTTAAAAATTATCCAAAAAATATCCGGGCCGCAATTTACGTAACCCCAAAAAATATCCGGGACGCAATTGGGTATATGTAAATTGCGTCCCGTGAATTTTCTATATGTATGTAAATTGCGTCTAGCGAAATTATAAATTACAACCAATATTTCCCAATTTTTCCCATTTTTATCAGACTTAGGACTGTCAATAT
>JAIPRM010008882.1:0-15395 GCA_025469315.1 Stegophylla sp. TES_Ste_2020
AAATGACCTCTCTAAAGTACAATCTAGAGGCGAATCCGGTTTCAAAAAGTTATTGATCGAAACTTTTGGACAAGTATTTCTATACGAAAAAGTGTTAACAGAAAAAAAATAAAATAAAAGAAAAAAATAAACATCATTGTAAAAACACTTGCTTCTTCACTTTGTTCAGAATCTAAAATGTTTATTTATATTTTAGAGTTTAATCTATATTCTAAAGCCTTACACTGTTAAAGAATCGTTCACAAATATTATCACAAATATCTCACTGAATTTTTTTATGAAAATATAAAATCTTTAACTATGTAAATTAATTATTTTAACCGAAGAAGCTAGTGTTTTTCAATGATTTTTATTTTTATTTTTCTTGATGTAAACACATTTTGTACAGAAATATTTGTCTAAAATTATGATCAGAATCTTTTAGAATCAGAATTTTCCATCAGATGGCACTTTTGAAAGATTATTTTTCGAAATCTTTTCCAATATTTTTCCAAAAATACGTGAAATTTAACAAAAATGCCTTCAAAACAATTTTTTTATCCAAATGCTATGACATTTTTAAGATAGATACCAGATAGACAATAATATGAGGAGTAATAACACTTTTTTCTCGTCAATTTTGGATGAGTGAAAAATAAATTTACCGTTTCTTTAAATTTCAATACAACCACCAAAAGTACCCCATCCAAGGATCGAAGAATACCCATAATGCTAAGTATTTATATGCGAATCCATATATGTATTGGAATAAGCTTTTTGAAATCCTAATGAGAATTGTCCCCGATTTAGATCATTCTTATTGAAATAATACTCACTGTTTATATTTTGCATATTTCAACGTTTTTTATTTAAAAATAAATACATATTTTGTAGTATATTACATCATTTTTAAAAGCGTATTTTTAGATTTAAGAAATGTGTATTTTACTCGTCGAGTGTTCATCGAATGTCGGGTGGGATACTCGTGACGGGTGTATTGAATCTTAAAGAAACGATAAATCATTTCTTCGATAAAACGATTCTGAACGAAGTACACCATAATAACGATCAGTTTTAAAGAATTAAACTTAAACGTTGAACTATAACAAATTAAAATAAAATTAAAATTAAAATAGTTTACAGCAATTAGACAGACGCATTTCCATATCCATCCCAATTCCATTAATTGTTTTAGTGAA
Organism: Stegophylla sp. TES_Ste_2020; assembly: GCA_025469315.1. Lineage (NCBI taxonomy): Eukaryota > Metazoa > Arthropoda > Insecta > Hemiptera > Aphididae > Stegophylla > Stegophylla sp. TES_Ste_2020. Next base: position 1,179 of record JAIPRM010008882.1, read on the forward strand.
TCATACTTACTGCGCATAAATCGATACTCAAATTTTGACACCAGTAAAGTGACGATTTTTTTTTTTTTTTTTTATTAAAATTGTGTACACAATACAGATACTTGTTCATAATGGCTACGTTCTTGCTGCAGGTTTCATCAGCTGTAATGTAAACCATTGTATTTCTTTCCTGCAATTGAAATGTTTCGTTTCGATACATTTCGTACGGACAGCAGCAGAAGAATATCATTTCGAACACGGTTATTATAAATGTGACTCGCATTTTTAGGTAAATTTTCTACATAATATGTTCACTCAACAGTGAAAATCATACTTTTCCGACACATTTACCGTGTCCAAGAATAGTTCTATTGAAATATTAATCCGCATTTTCATTGTGTCACTATACCTAAGGATCCCCCCGTTCTCAGATAGACATTGTATTCGATACCTATTGTATTAGGCGGTACGTTATTATCCTTCTGTGCGCTGTCCTTCTTCACTTTTCGAAAGTTCTGCTTCTTTGTATTTTTTTTTTTTTTTTTTAATACAATGGCAGTCGATTCGAAATTTGAAAAAAATTGCCACAAACTATACGCGCTTATCATATCGTTTGATTTAGGATTTTAAAGTCGAAATTATTTACTAAGGTTTTAGTCGCGTGCCTTCTAAAACAAAAGCGTGTGCCCTCAGAGTGTGGCGGCGCATACCCTGCATATTCTGTGCCAGTGGATGCTTTTGAACTAATATTTGGTTTACATGGAATGTAGTTATTAATTATTTTTTCGATTTTCATTATCATAGTGACTATTTAAATAATATTATGTAGGTTCATCGTTACCGATAAATAAATAAGATATGTTCATTCGAGTTCAAAACTCTATAGAATTTTCAAATACAATTTTTTTTTTTTTTTTTTTTTGAGTTCTTTACCGCTCTAAATAATGATTTCCAAATAAAATTTGGAAAATATAAATTTGAAATCAAAAATTCTCCGCGGGTATTTAACACTAATACATTTTTATAACAAACGCAACTAATTCATTGTGTAATCAATATGATATTGATATGACTTGCATAAAAATTTATTGTGACCAGTTGGACACTGTTTATCAATTCTTTAGAGATTTTGGTGAAAACTTTTGGTTTTAAAAAAATTTCACACCGTTTAAAACGCGTATTATAAATTAATGCTATGATATTAAATTTAACGATGAACAGAGGAGTTTCATGAATAGAATTTTTGAATATAAGGCAAAAAGAATAAGCTAAAAATGAGTGATTCTAAAATCCAGTGTTCCAGGAAACTTTAAAATATATCTATGGAAGGACAATCGAGTGATAATCTAGTAGTGCGTTCCCAATCGGCAAGGCTTATATTATATTTAATTTTTTTTTTTTTTTTTGGAAAAAACTACCCAAATTTTGACAAAAAAGACTCGAAAACTATTATTTTTTGATCCAAAATGTATGAAAATTAAAAAAAAAATTAATAGACAATAATATGAGAAACATTTTAGCGCAAGAAAATTTCGAAAATGTGAAAAAAAAATTTTTTGTACATTTTACTTAATTTTTTTTTATCATTTATATTTTTCCCTTTATAAGTTAGATAAAAAAGTAAAGTAAATGTATTCTTATTAAGTGTGCTGAAAACGACGACCATTATTGATCTTTGTATTATTGACTTCTTTCGTTCAGAAACGTTGCATTAATCGTTTCTTTAAAATTCCACAAACCCACCAAGAGTGTCCGACCCGAGGAGCGAAGTATGTCCGGCTTTCTTGTCTTTACTTTTTTTTTGTCTATACCACTTCTAGGCGGGCCAAAAAAAAAATAAATAAATAAATAAAAAATGGCTTCACGGGTCGTTCTACCCTGCTCTAGGAGTGGGGGGAGGGGTGAGGAAGGACCGAAGGGCATTAAATAATCTCCTCACGACTCGAATTCGTAGGGGAAATAGGGGAAATACGACGAACGGAATCGGGGTGGGGTGGGGGATTTAAAACGATCCGTAGAAAATCTGCCGAATGCTGCGTATAGTTTAGGGAGAAGAATTATCAGGGCGACAACAGAATTCGAATTCGGTCGTCCGACACATAAGGTAGTCGTCGTCGGGAATCGCTATTGTAATATTATTGCCGCCAGTAGTCTCACATTGTCTCGAACTTGCACGGTGACTGCACATTTAATATTCAATCCGTCTCTTTCGCCGTGTATTGATACTTGTAAAACGCGTGTTGTGCGATTTCGTTGTTTACCACCATTAAACATCAGTGGCGGGCGTCATTGTGCTGAGGAGTAGTGGACGGAATTAGTGTGTTCAATCCCATCCCATGATCTTTTATATATGCATATATATTAGGATGGTTTTTATTTTTGAACTATCAAATTATTGACGTAGCACCCCCTCCATTTCGTCCGTTGCCCTAAGAAAGTAATTTACGTTAAATTTTGTCATGTTCACTCGCCCCCTTCACGTGCCCCAAAAGGGTTGAAAAATAGCAAATGTTTGGTAGTTTTACACAGTTTTTTCAACTATAACACTTTAAATCTAGAACGTGATAAGCTTAATAAAAAAAAAAAATAAATAAATAAAACACAAAACATTTAGTTAATTTCGATAAATTTATTATTTTTACGGTTATTTCACTATGATATTAGACGAACGGTTAGAGATAATATTATGATAAAATATCTCGTATAAAATTTCCCGATAAAAAGGTCCCGAGTAAAAATACCGTTTCATACTCACAGTCAAATTTTGTATTATATTAAACTAAAAATGCTTAATAAATTTTAACATTAAACACTATGACGAATTATTTTTTCAATATATTCTTATATACGTACTAGAATCGTCGACGAACCATTCAGCCAATTCTAATTTTACTATGATAAAAATTTTGTTTATCCTTTTGTAGAATTCGTTAATTTAATACTTACTTAACGTACATTCTATATCCCCAAATGACATATTTACACAACATATTTTGATTTCACTCAACAATTACAGTTGGTATATAAATACTCACAGACATTTATATAATATTATATAATGTTGAAGTATATATATATATATTTGTTCATATTGTCCAAATACTAATTTATTGTTTATAAGAATCATAAAAATGTTTAAAAAGCCGGACATACTCCGCACGATGGGTGGGATTCTCTTGACGGGTGTATAGAATGTTTAAAGAAACGATAAATCATTTTTCAATAAAATGATTCTGAACGAAGGAAGTCAATAATATAAAAGAATAATTGAGAAAAAAAAAATGTTAGAAAAACGTGCAACATTTTTTGTCACATTTTCAAAAATTATCTTGCGCCAAATTTTTTTTTTTAGTGCAATGACTTCCGAGCCCTAACTAGAATGACTATTGAAATTCTCGCCGGCCTGTTTGAATGTGAAATTCACTAATGAAATTATTTGGTAAAAGATAATTATTAATATTATTATTATTATAGTAATGATAAAGTGACTGAAATACGCCAAACCGACCGCGGTCAGTTGTGTCAGACGAATTAATCCCACGAGCAGTGGCGGCGAAATTGCGACGCGGGCAGTGAACGAACACACGCCGTTAATACGGTGGACGTCTTAATACGGGGCGCGGTCGTTATGTTAAAATATTATGCTAAAATATTAAATTAAAAACGTGTGTGTCCACACGGTAGCGATAAAAAAAGGTCCAACGCTTTGGGAATCGCACAAAAAAAAAAAAATAAATAAATAAATAAATAATAATAATAATGATAATAAATAAAAAAAGCCGGACATACTTCGCACGATGGGGTATTCTTCGCGTTTCGGGTGTAAAGCTCTCGGTGGGTGTATTAAATTTAAAAAAAAAAAACGATAAATCATTTCTTCGACAAGACGATTCTGAACGAAAGAAGTCAATAATAATAATATAAATAAAACAATATAATAGTAGTCATTTTCAACACACTCACCAAAAGTATCCGACCCGAAGAGTGAAGTATGTCCGTGGTGTGAAATATGTCCGACTTTCTCGTCTATACTTTGCTTTACTTTATTTATTTTATTTTTTTAACTAATATATAAAGGAAAAAAAAAATAAATGAGAAAAAAAAATATCAGAAAATATTTTTCACGTTTCCAAAATTTTATTGCTCCAAAATCTTTCTTATATTATTTTCTATCTATGTTTAAATTTTCATAAAGTTCGGATCAAAAAATGATAGTTTCCGAGTCGTTTTTGTCGAATTTTGGGTAGTGTTTTCAAAAAAAAAAAATAATCAAAAAATGACCAGTTTAAAGTAACAACTAGAGACAAATTTGGTTCCAAAAAGTTACTGATCGAAACTTTTGGACAAGTATTTCTATACGAAAAGTTGTACACAGAAAAAATAAAAAAATAAAAAAAAAATAAATAAATAAACATCATTGTAAAAACACTAGCTTTTTCACTTCGCTCAGAATCTAAAATAAATAAATATCATTGTAAAAACAAAAGCTTCATACCTTCGTTCAGAATCTAAAATGGGAATTATTATGAGATCACCATCATAACCAGATTCAGGGGGGGGGTCTAGCCGAGGATGCAGCCCTGGGGCCCACCCAAGTATCAAAGTGTCAAGTGCCCATACAGTTTTAGACTGAATCACTAAATGGCTTCAAGTAAGCAAGAAAAAAAAAATGTATTTAATAAAATAATTTTTTGTTTTATAATAAAATATATATATATATATATTATAAATTTCTTTTTTTTGACATGTTAATAAATTTAAAACTATTACTAAACTTTGTATTATTATATTCATATTAATTTGGCAGTCTTGACTTTTATTATACAACAAATTAATACTCTCTTATAATCGTATAAAATATTATTTATATTGATAATAATTTTTAAGTTAAATTTATAAATTAGTTAGAAAAATTATTTATTTTTTTTTTTTTTGGCGATCGAAGCGTGAGGATTTTCAAAGAATTTTTTTCGTCAAAAGGGCCCATACGAAATTTCCGCCCCGGAGCCCTGCAATGAGCACTTAATCTCCGGTCTTGATTAAGGCGAGTTGTGCAATTTTCAACGTCACTCAAGTTTCTTCTAAAAAGAAACCTTAGTCGTCGTCGTCGTCGTGTGAAGTCTTTGGTCTGTGTATTATAAAAGTGATTCCACCCACAAACTCCTCCTACTTTTTTTTTTTTTTTTTTCATATATTCTTGTTTCGGATCACTCGATTACGCGCGTGCGCGTACGTACGACGCGTGTACTCCTCTAAAGGTCTCGAGATAAAAAAAAAAACTCTGTGAAATAAAATCTATCAAAAGGGGAATATTTTTGCAAACATATATGTGATAAAATGGAAAAAAAAAAGAAAAAGGTGGCGACGACGTCGTCTAAAGCTACGTCGCGTATCGAATTGAATGGATCAAAGCCGCATGAGTTATGACCGGAAGGAAATCTGTTTGCCACGTGAGGCGATAGGAAATCGAAGGTGGTGGCGGGGGCGGGGTAGGCCCGGGGCAACGTGTGTGTGCGTCGTTAACAGGCGTGTTAATCAACGTCCGGTCTGCTCGTGTGTGTGTGTGTGTGTTTAAGTATATATATTATATATATGTGTGTGTGTGTGTGTGTGTGTGTGGAAAATGTTTGCACTGTGAGAGAGCACGTGTGTACATCAATCACACCGGGTTTAATGATGTACAGGGTCAGAGGGTTCGTTTTATTGGAACCGTATATTATTATTATTATTATTATTATTATTAGGGCCCGGAACTTGATATGCATTTGCATCATTTGCATCTTTTCTTTTTTGCTCTGATGTGTTGCTCGCGTCTACGGAAATTCGATTCGTGGAAATATACAAAATCTAATGGCGCAATTTTTTTTATTTTCCATTTTCTCGCATTTTTTGGGGAGTTTTTGAATTTACGGTCAATTTTTAATGTTTTTTCGGTGCATTTTTCTACATTTTGTTCGTTTATTCGCAAATATAAATTATTAGTAGGTATGATATATATATATATTTTTTTTTTTTCGTTACAGAGTAGACAGAAAACAAAATTTTAAGAAAAATAGATATTCTACATTTCTAGAATTTTTTTTTTTTTTCAAGTTTATAAAAGATAAAACATAAACGTTTAATGTCATTTTTACTGTAGTAAAAAAAAAAAAAAAAAACAATTTCACTAGATTGATTGATTAATTTTTTTTTTTTCGAGTTAGATTAGGTTAGGTTACAATGTTACGATGAACATTGCATAAAAGTGAAATGAACCGAAAGTCAGAGTATTGATTAAATGTAAGAAAAAAATATAGAAATTTAATTGTCCAGCCACCACCAGACATTGGGACTCACAGTGGCATCGAGTCGTTTTTGTCGAATTTTGGGTAGTTAAAAAAAAAAAAAAAAAAAAAAAATTGAAGAATTGAGTAATTCAAAAAATGACCTCTTTAAGGTACTAACTAGAGACAAATCCGATTTCAAAAAGTTACTGATCGACACTTTTGGACAAGTCGTTCTATACGAAAAAGTGTATTTTTATGACATAAGATTATTCACTTCGTTCAGAATCTAAAATTCGAGAATGTTTTTTTTTTTTTTTGTCACTCCCGTAAAATAAAATTAAGTTTTTGTATTTTTTTTATTTTTTTTATTTTAGAACTTTCGCCAGTGCAGTCGGTGTTGAAAGTTTTAGCTAAAATTCGTTTTTGAAAATCTAAAATTCTTTATTATTATTATTATTATTATTATTATTATTCGGTTTAAAGTAGTCATTATTGATTTTCGGTTTAATGTAAATTCAACACAAATTGTTGAATTGATCTGTTGTTGGTGATTAACTTTGGATTCGAAGGTGTCGTCGAAATGAGAAATTCCCCGAGTATGCTTATTGTAATTTATTTTCCACGAACAAGACAGACGTCGAAGAAAAGTTTTTGAAAAAAAAAAAACCCTCCAGTAAGGAAAATAATGACCGAGTTTCTGAAGGATTTCTAATTTCGAAAATAAAGCGAAATGCTTTTAATTTTAAATCTAAGGGGATGCGAACGAGACGCTCTTCTCCGGAACTAATATAATTCGTTCGACTTCACGCGTCAAAAACACACGAATAAACGTGTTCTTGAAAGATTATTATAATCGAATTTCGCGTAAAATTAACTCTCGAAACCTATCGGCGGCGGCAAAAATATGAGAGCGTTTTTCAAGGGTTTTTCAAAAATAAGATTGGACTACAGTACAAAACCTAACGTTTGATATCCAATGACGCAGTGGTTTATGACTAGATTAGGTTCGGATTTTTTTTTGGTAGTACAAAAATAATTTTTAAATACAAATGAGTTTTATTAATATTTTTTATAAACTTTTATAAATTTTGTTAATTTTATTCTTCATTTTTGTCAATTATTCAAATACTGTTAATCATACTTTGTCCTTTTTAATTGTAAACATTACTTAATATCCTACCATCATTTAAAAATTGTATTTAAAAGCTGTATGGCGTATATTATTAAATAAATAAATTAATTAAATTTCCAAAATATTAGGCCAACATTTTTTTCGTTGCCTTTTTACCTAAAAATGCTTTTTTGGCTTTTTTTGTTTTTTAAATTGAAGAGCTCCACCATGTAACAACGAGACAAGTCCATATATTTTGAAATTATTCAGGAGACATGTTTTATTTTACCAAAACTTTAAAAATCAAATTTTTTATTTGAAAATTCTATACTTGTTAAGTATCATTAATTAATTATATGTCAATAGTCGAGTAAAATTAATTTCAATTTTAAATACATTTTTGATTTTCATGGTTTTTTGTTCGTTAATCGTAATACATTTTTCGAAAACCATGACAAGTTCAAAACCAAAACAAGTCCAAAGATAAGCAAAACCCCAGACAAGTCCGGACTTAGCTAGTTTTTGCCCATAGTATTATAAGCCAGACAAGTCCATTTACTCAAAAACTCCATAAATAATCATTGGACTTGTCTTATTGTCGATTATAAATGTAAAGAAAAAAAAAATCGTTTCCCAATAAAAAAAAGGGCGTTTTCAATCATTTTAAATTATTTTTAATAAAGTTCTTCATCTTTTTATTATTATCATTATGAACAGGCATATTTTTGATTCTGAGTGGAAATAAATAAGATTTATTTGATATTAATTGGCTTTTGTTTACCGAAATCCTCATAGTGACATAAATGTAAAAAAAAAAAAAAAAAAAAAAAAACCCAACACCACCTTTTGATTTCACCTAAAGGTTTAAAATGTTTCGAAAATTGGGCTACCGAGCTCACAAAAAGGGTGAGGGCGTGAAAAAATCGGTCAGCGTGAATACGGTTCTTGGAATCGGACGAGTGGCAAAGGGGAAGGCAGAGACATGAGATAGAGGGATGGAAAAACGCGCATTTGTTTACCGCCCCAGAAACACACGTGTAAATAACTGTCGGACGTGTGTGGTATTATTGTAAAGGAGCGGTGAGAGAATCAATAACGGTGCACAGAACTTAAAATCGAATTTTCGGGATGACGAATTCACAATTCACATTTCTTGTGAATCACTTTACTCGACTGTGAAAATAATGAAAATAAAATATCGTTCAAATTAAAAAATCATCTTAAGGAACATCTCTGACTCACTCTTGCATCCATGTAACCACTGACCAGATTCTCAGAAGCTCGTGAAAATAAAAAATATGCAAAAAAAAAATAATATCAACTCAAAAATAATACATGTATACATTTTTACACAAAAACATTTATTTGTACAATGGAAAATAAAAAAAAAATATTTTATTTTTAAAATTCTAATTTTATACACTTCAAGCCATAATTAAAAATTTAAAAAGTCGCATGGGCCCATGGGTATTCTTCACTGCTCGAGAGGGATACTCGTGGGTTATAAGGGAATTAAAAAAAAAAAAAAAAATGTTGGAGTGAAAAAAAATCTAAGAAAAAAAAAATTACAAAAATTTTTTTTTCACATTCTAAACATTTACTTTCACCAAAATCAATCTACATTTAAATTTTCATAAAGTTTATATAAAAAGAAATTTAATGGCATTTTGTCAAATTTTGTCTAGTTTTTTTTTTTTTTTTTTTTTATATTTTGGACAAGAATTTCTTTAGGAAAAAGTGATTATAAAAAAAAATTAAATTAATTAACATAATTGTATAAAAATACTAACTTTTTCTCTCCACTCACAATCTAAAATATATGTTGAAAAAAATTTCACTCTCCCGATTTAGTTTTAGAATTAAGTGGTACTCAGTGTTATAGAGGTTGGGAACCCCTGACGTAGACTATATACACACACATATATATATATATATACATACACCGAGCTCCGGTGGCGGGCCGGTCCCTGTACCCTCGGGCGATGACGATTACGCAACCCTAATAATAATATATCCTCCACGCCGACCCCCCCTCACCCCCGGACTTGCACTGGGCCCCGAAACGAATACTGTTGTACTTATCGCGCGATGGTAATAAATTGTTTTATCCGAAAACGTTATACGTTTAACTCGCGGGCTCGTGTGGTGTATATATAGGAGGCAACAGCAGCAGCAGCAGCAAGTGGGTTCACAGTCGGTTCGAATATTCGCGCAAAACTTCTGGAAAGCACACACACACACACACACACACACACACACACACACACACAGATTCGCGCGGGGCTTTGCCGACCGCGGTCCCACCTTCCCCTACTCTCCCTACTTCCCCTCCCCTCGGTCCAAATACCGTCGAGGATTTGGTACGAGAATAAAATTGTGTGTATATACGTAGGGTAATAAGCATATATTCAAAACCGTACACAAACAGCGACCTTTCATTTCCGGTGTGTTGACGACCCCGTTTGTCGATCATCGATCGGGGGGTGGGGGGGACAATACATAATATTGGTATATCAACAGGTACCTCGTATAAAATTGTTTCATAACTTTCAAAGACGTGTTATTATATAGTGTATACAAAAGCATGTGATTGAAATTTTTACAAAAAAAATTTGATAATGATTAATTATACAGTTAAAAAAAAAAAAAAATGAAATCGAGTCTATCGTTGAAAACAAATATCGAATAGTTTCAATATCGTGATAACATAGAGACCGTATTTTGATATAAACAAATTATAAATCATTTATCATAATATGATATCACTATGTATCGTATGAAAACTATTGTCTATAAAAAATATGACTTTCAAAGTTAAACTTCGCAACATTTTTAACTTGTAGTGATAACTCAGTTTTTGTCATTGAATTTCCACATAATGGCTATAATTATGGCACAGTAGTGATAAGTGATAACAATATTGTCATAGCTGAGTTATCATAGTGTAAACCATAGAAAAAATATATAGAGGCTTTCTAACATTTTATTTATATATTATAAATAAATTTCAAAGAAGATTTTTTTAGTGCATTTTTTGAGTTTTTTTTTTTTTTTTTTTTAAGTCATTTTTGCATTTTTTTAAGAGCATTTTTAGTGATTTTTGAGGGCATTAAAATCCCAGCCCCGACTATAACGACTATAACAACTTAATGCATATAAAAAATGACTTGTAATAAATTGTAGTATAAGGTTTACCGGCACTTTTCCGGTGTAGTAGATTTCAAAAGGCGAAATAAAACGTGTCTAAAAAAGAGGAGGGTAGTCGCTTACAGAGGGTTCTGCCTCCGGGCCACGGAAAGGGCTCGTCTGAACCGGGGGAGTGGTGGATACACAGCGAGACTTAAACCGTCTGATCTCGTCGTCGGCGAAAGGCCAAAGCGGAAAACTTTCTGTTTAGGCTCAAGACAAACAGCGAACTGTAGTAAAACTGCGCACCCGATCGCGCGCGTGTTGTAACGGATAATAATAATAATAATAATATTATCTCCCGGAACCGCGGGTAGGACTCACGCACGTGTGAAAACGTAACAAACGAGGAAACGATTAATGATTTTATAATTCTCTCTTTCCCCCCCCCCCCGGAAAAAAGTATTTTAACACTAGGTTTGATGTAGATAAATAAACGATCAATTTATAAGTTTGCTAGGGTGACGTTAGCCCCCCGCCCCCCCAAAAAAAAAAAAAATCCTTAATATAATCATTAATTTTTCCACAGGAATTCAATTCTAAATTCAGGGTAACCTCGTTGTCTCGAGTTATCAAGGGTAGAGCTTCATTCATAGATTTTATTATTTTTTTGATTAGATTTTAACTTGTGAAATTTTGAATCTTCTACCAGTTATAATGATCACTCTTTGTCACATGAGTTCATAAAAATTGTTCAGATGTATATATATATATATTTTTTTTTTTTTTTTTTGATCAGATAACGGGATAAAATACCTGTTGGTATTTTATTGCGATAATTTTTGGATTTCCCCAGTTTGTATAAGTGTTATACACCAATAGCCCCAGTGAAGCGTTAGCGTTTTAGTAGGTCCAGAAAAATGTCAGCGTTAAAGAAAAACTAGTTCGGAAAATTCGTTAAAAATATCACGCACAAAGAAAATTAAAATGTGTAAGTATGTTTTTGTTTTGAAAAACTTTATTTCTATTGCATAGATTTTTACCGAAGATAGTACGCAATATGCCACACAGTCGTTTTAGATTCGGAATGGAATGAAAAAGTTAGAGTTTTTACGATGACGTTTTTTTTCCCCCCTAATCCTTTTTATTATTATTATTATTATTGTTATTGTTTTGTTTGTTTCGTGTACGCGTTTTTGTATAGAAATACTTAAACCACTAAAGTTTCGACCATCAACTCATTGGGTCACAATAATAATTGTCACTTGGTGATACTTGTATTGTTACACGAAAGAACGCAATTATTCCTGTGAATATAACAACAATTAATTAATAATATTATCTTCATTCCTTATCCTTATTGTGTACGAGTGTTTTAACGGGGACGCTTTACCGTCAAAACTACACTTTTCCCTTTTCCGCGAAATTTAAAAATCCATATTATATTTTTTAATCGATCCCCACCACGTTATTACTCTTAATACAATTTTTAAATAAAGTACAATAAAATGTTAACAAAAGTACAACCAGGAGTATGACATTGCAGGTGTATAACCTTAAACCGGGAAATAAACTGCAGAATGGATACAGTAGTTCTGCTCCGAAATAAACAGCTATTCGACTACCTTATCACCGTATTTACGCGTTATCATCAGTACTCGAGTATTTTTTTCAAAGTACGTTCAACCGAGATGAATTTAAATCAATCAAGTCGAACGCTTTAAATTACAATTTCGTAAATAATCAAGAACAAACGAGACACTAAACATTTCATATTAATCGACATATTATTAAAAATGGTTAAAACCGTTTCTGACTTCAAGTTATGAGAGCCTCTGCGATTTTGGAAACGAAATATAATCGCTATCGCCTCGCGGAGTATCGCTCCTATATATTGTTCTATGATACAAAGTAATTATTATATACATAATTAGAAATATTTTATTATTTGAAAAAAAAAAAAAAAAAAATCAGAACTCAACGTGCTTTGCCAGCATAGAAAACGGTCGTGTCCTACAATGGAAATTATCTCGTCAGACGTCACACATTTGTGTGTTATAACATCCATTGCGCTTTTAAAGGACACGAAACGTTGTTGATTTTATGCGTTTGAAATCGCGTAATCGTTTTTACACCGTTTGTGGGGTGGAAGGAAAACTGCCGGAAAAGGGTTTGAAAAAAAAAAAAAAAAGACATTAGTGCAAAATAATGCCGGACGTTCCCTTTTACACGCCATCCGGCGATTTACGATATTCCTATTTGTGAATCGTTCGAATACAATACCGAATAATAACGATTTGCACCGTGTGTCCGTGATGTACTTATCGTTGCAATAATTATTATACTTAGAGGTCGGAATAATATTCTCTTGAAATACCCCCCCCCCCCCAAAAAAAAATGCTAATATTCTCCTAAAAAAAATTTAAATATTCTTTAAAAATCATAGCAAAGTATTCACAAAAAGTATGTTTTTACAGTAATATGTTTTCTAAAATTCAAAACAAGTTTTTTTAGACAAAAAAAAATTGTATTGTAATGAAAAGTTTAAACGGCTCAATAATATTTAAATAATTTCGTGTCTTACTACCCCCCCCCCCCCGTAATTATTTATTAAATTTCTTTACGTGAATTAGAGGCATTTTAAGTAGGTACTAAACGTATTCCAACTGATGTAGGTCACTCAATACGATAAAATTTTATAATTTACTGCATTTTAGATTCTGAACGAAGTGAAGAAGCTAGTGTTTTTACAATGATGTTAATTTTTTTTTTTTTCAGTGTACAACTTTTCGTATAGAATGGAAATAATTGTCTAAAAGTTTCGATCAGTAACTTTTTGAAACCGGATTCGCCTCTAGATTGTACTTTAGAGGGGTCATTTTTTGAATTTCTCAATTCATCAATGTTTTTTTTGGAAAAAACTACCCAAAATTTGACAAAAACTTTTGACTCGAAAACCATAATTTTTTGATCAGAATTTTATGAAAATTTAAACATAGATAGAAAATCATATAAAAAAAATTTTGGCGCAAGAAAATTTTGAAAATGTGAAAAAAAATTTGGACATTTTTTTTTTCTTATATTATTAACTTCCTTCGTTCAGAATCGTTTTACTGAAGAAATGATTTATCGTTTCTTTAAAATTTAATACGCCCGTCAAGAGAATACCACCCGTCGTGCGAAGCATGTCCGGCTTTTTTACTTTTATATGTACAAAAAATTGTTTCTTGAATATCAATTAAAAAAAATAATAAGTAAATTTTCATTTTTTTTTTTAACTAAACTAAATTGAAGTTTACGTCATAATATGTACCAATAACTAATAATTTAGGAGCAGCTTACAGAAATTAACGTCTAAATAAAATAATATTATTTGGCATACTTAAAATATATGTTATTCGGTACACATTTATGTAATAGTATATTGTAAATATTATAGAATTCGTATTAAAATCGGAGTTACTTTCTCGGGCAATAAGTTGTTCTGTTGTATTATAAAGAATATGTAAATATGTCATAGTATTTGTGTATATATATATAAGCTGTAGTGTAAGTTTTAGCCAAGTAAGTAGTTTTAAGCTGTGGGAATTAGCCAGTAAAAAAATTCGTCAATGAAGCAAAATGCTGCCGAGACGCAAAAAAAAATAATGTATGGGAAATAGTAATTAAGTAAATTCGCACGGGTGTAGGTTTAAAATTTTATCAAGCAATAATAATAATCAAATAATTAAAGGT
>JAIPRM010008883.1:0-15391 GCA_025469315.1 Stegophylla sp. TES_Ste_2020
ATAAATTTTCAATTTTACGAAAATGCCGGTAACTGCATATTTTGCCGTTTTTCGTTAATTTTTCGACATATTTTCACCGCGCTTGGAAAAAGTATTGAGAAATTGGAAAAATGACCTCTTTAAAGTATTATCTGGGTGTGATTTCGGTTCTATAGAGATACTGATCGAAACTTTCGGACAAGTATTTCTGTACGAAAAAGTGTTTACAAAAAGAGAAAAAAAAATAAACATCATTGTAAAATCATAAGCTTCTTCACTTCGTTCAGAATCTAAAACTCTAGATTCGCAATACTTTTTCATTCAGGGACGTGCTCTCGGAGTGTGTCGAGGGATGTCACGGGGCTCAACCAACCCATCTCAATGATTTATTGATATTTTTTATATTTTGTTTGTGTTTTTCTTACAGTTTTTCTGGTAAAAAAAAAAATAAAAAATTAGTAAGCTTCCATAAAAATGTTGATTCTACTCGCGTTTTAATAATATCAATTACACGACAAGGTTTTGGAACTCACGAGATAAATTTATTTTTATTTTATAACACTTAACAAAATTTTTAACTAAGGATTTTTATTTCTCAGGATTCCTTTTTAAAAATGTTTGCTTCTACGATCGGTACTTTCCGTTTCCAACCATCGAACGCACGACGGGTTGTCAGTCGACGCGCACAACGGCGCAACGTGTACTTTACTAATCACCAGTGCACTGCGCGCCTTATTGAATTCCTTTAATCAATATAGACTTTTTGTGCTCTTAAAATAATTGTCAACGTATTGTCATTAGATTAATGATTATTAGTAACCAGACTCTGAGGATTACGTGAGCGAAAGCCTTCTTCCCGTATTTTAACTTAATTAATTAGTTAATTATTTGATCTGTATAAGTATAGGTAAAATATTATATAAGATAAATTAAAAACCATTTGAATCTATATTATTAATTTTCACGTTTTAATAATAGAGAAATGAATTCCAAGGAGATGTTTGACTTATCCCCATCCAATCCCTCCGAGTTGTTAAATACGTTTAGAGCAAGAGGGAGAAATCAGAGGGTGCACTCGTATTTATTCTAATTAAGCATCTCAAAACGAATTTCAAAAAGTTGCAGATTCTTATTTCAGCAATCAGTTTTAAATTTCTACAGGCACCCTTATTATGGAATACAAATTTTATGAAAATTGTAATCTGTCTAGGAACGGGTTAGAAATCAAGAAAGCACTATAAAAAGTGCAGTGTTTCTCAATCTGTTCCCTCACTCCAACTAGGGTACATGCGATTTAATTTATTTTAATAGAGTTTCAAGATATTAAGAAACGACTGGCCCAAAAACATATTAATTATAAACAAGTACATTAAATAATGTACAATTAATATGAAATAATTATTTATAAATAGAGTAGCTGGTATTGATAAAAATCATTAGTATATTATAGTCACCTTCCGAGAAAAGAAACAAAAGTTCCTAATAATATGTTTTAATATGTTGAGAGGGGGGAATATTATTTTTCAAAGTAAGAAAGGGCATACTGTATAAAATGATGAAAATCACTGACATTGAGGGGTTTGTATAATCGACCAATGAGTACCGAGTTAATTAATTCTAATTTGAAATTCGTTTTTGGAGTACTTGCACCGACATCCCTAAAGTTGTAAAATGAATCATTTTTTAATTTCGTAAATCCGGAATCAATAATATCCCCGAAAATATGTCAATAAATGAAAATATTTAAATTTCAAATAAAATATTGCACGTTCTGTTATTATACTTTATTGTATCAATGTAAATAAAAAGACATTTTTAATCTATAATTTAATGGTACCTAAATGTTTATTTTTATTGTTTGCATGATTATTAGAACTCGAATTTATATTCTCTTAAAACAGTCAAAATATGATGTTTATATTCTCTTAAAAATTTGAATGTATGCAGTAATATTCTGTAAATATATCAGTAAAATATGCAAAAATATGGAAATATCTACAAGAATATGCAAAAATATACAAAAATATGTTTTTATATCAATATATTTTTTATTATTAAAAAAAAAACGAGCAATCACATAAATTTATACGCGATTGAAACAATTTTTAATCACAATGTATTAACGTTAATTTTTTAAATAAATAACATAAAATATTTATCCAATAATAATAAATTATTCTAAAATAAATAAGAGTAATCGCAGCGGTTGAAATGTACATATTTTTTTAATTCCTGGAAATATTTCAATACATATATTTACAATTAGTTAAATATGATTTTATATGAATTATTCTCTTTTTATTCTCTTAACATCAAAAATATGCATTTATGTAAAAAATAAAATTTTATAATCAGATTGTCTGTACCGTGAATCGTCGGCGCATTTTTTACTCTCGTGGTTGTGAAAATATGTTTTTAATCAGTGCTCTAATGATCACAGTCATTTGATTTTTTTCGATTTTCGTTGACTTTAAAAAAATTATTATTGTAACTTATGGATCATGATATATATCGTATTAATTATACGATGATAAAAAATCACGTAAAAGCACATCAATTAAATTAAGTGCATTTCGTTAGCACGATAATAATAATTATTAAGGACACTCCGTGTACGATACGATAGTGATAATAATTAGTTACTATTTCACACGCAAAGGATATTTATTGATTTAGGTATACATAATATTTATAATTATATAGTAGGGCTGTGAATTTAATGCGCTAAAAACTCCTAAAAAATGCATTAAAAATTTCAAAAAAATGCAATGAAATATGCACTAAAAGTGCAAAAAAAGCAATATAAAATGCCAAAAATTATAGTAAAAATGCATGTAAAACAGTTTTAATTTAACTTTTATATTTATATTGATATTATATTATACATTATTACATTGGTAGATTAAATTTTACATGCTTAAAAATATGTTTATTTAATAAAAAAAATTGTTGGTTGAATTTGAATTTTGTATAATGCTATTCACTTGAAACATTTAATTTTTTTTTTTTTTTAATTTGACGTGTATACAGACTGTGTAAAACAAAAAAAGAAGGTTTTCGAAAGATGTTATTTGACGGAATTCAATTAAAAATACCGGGAAATGAACTTGAAGAGTAAAATATGACTTAAAGACGTCAAAAAATGCAAAATAAAAGTTTCTTACATGGATTCGTTATTACATAATTCAAATTATGTACTTAAAAAGCTATGTTTCACAATCACCGAAAAAAAAAAAAATGCACTTTCCTACAAATTCACAGCCCTTGTGAATTAGTTACATTACTAATGTAAATCGACTCGGTCCAACGGTAAAACGGATGGAAAACTTGCAAGTCGGTCTCGATCGTCTCGAGTCACCACCACCATTTACCAGTTTGACGTCTCTATCTCTACCGATGATCGCAATGCCCCACCAGCTGGCCATTATTACAGTCGTACAAAAACTGGTCATAAATACACTGTTTTTTGATACGTTATAATGTGTGGTCGGGTAGTGTGTATTATTTTATATGTATGTGACTGGAACACGGGATAGCCGTGCACGCGCGCGCTATCTTGTAGGTGGCAATGCCCGAGTATGGGCAAACTGTTATTATTTTTCCCGGTATTATTATTATTATTATACCGCGGTATTTATGATGAATCCCGGCGGCCAAAGACAACGCGAATAAATGGATATATTATCTGACCATAAACAGGAGAACGTATTAACGTCTGTTACCCGCTATATTTTACAACACAGATGAAAACGTGTTTTATTATATTATATTTTTTTAAATTATATAGCTTCGGAAGCGCTGACTGTACCTTGGGGAAAAAAATCATATTTAGTGCGGATACGTTATTATACATATTATATTGCAATGGTAAAAAAAAATTATTAACTCGTCCGTACAGGTGCGGATCCAGAAATTATAAATAGGGGGTGCTCAATCAATAAAACTGAATACTAATAGCAGCTAACTACTAATTATTACACCTTAATATAAATCTCTATGTAAAATAAATTATACATTAACTATATCTCTATTAGAAAAAAAGAAAACATTTAATAAATTATCCGCTTCGTTTGTTTAATTTATACTACAATGATCTACTCAGTTTATTTTACGTTATACATTCCGAGTGGGGCGAAGAAGCTAGTGTTTTTAAAATTATGTTTTTTTATTTTTTCGTATAGAAATTCTTGTCCATAAGTTTCGACCAGCAAACTTTATGAATCAGAATTTTTTCAAATCCTCAATAGTTTGTTCAAAATTTAGGAAATACTACTTAAATGTTGACAAAAACGCGTTTAAAGTTTAAAATTATTATCGTTTCTTTAAAATTTAATACACTTACAAATCCCATTTAATGATCGAACAAAACCCATGGTGAGAAGTATAATAATATACAGTTTTTTTATAATAAATTTATCTACCTACTCTTTATTGCATTTCAGTTTCACCCAAGTGTGGCAAGCAAAATAAACGGAAAAAAATAAAATAAAAATAAACATCAATGTGAATACACTAGCTTCTTTGCTTCGCTCAGAATTCAAAAAAAAAAAAAAAAAAATAAAATAGTACAAAAAGTATTCTTCATATTATTATTTTCTATCTATATTTAAATTGCCATGAAGTTTGGATTTACCATAGGAGTGGTTCATCTAATAAACAAAATGCGAAAGGATATGTTGAGATGGTTGGGGTATGTTTTAAAAAGAAATAAGGATGAGGAAATTAATGTAGTTAAATATAATATGTATGTGAAAGGAAAGAGGGGTAGAGGAAGACTGAAAAGAGAGGTGGTCAGGTCAAAATTGAGGTCAAAATGGATGTGGATCAAAATCAGTGGAGGGCTAGAGCAAGGGTGACTGACCCTAAACAGTTGGAAGAGGAGTCGAGATGAAAGAAGAAGAAGAATAAAGTTTGTAATAAAAAATCCAGTTTTTATGGTGTTTTCGTCAAATTTTGAATAGTTTCTTCCAAATTTTGGCAAAACTAACGTGAATTTCGAAAAATGACCTGTTTTTAGTACTATCTAGAGCCGAATTCCGATTCAAAAACTGGCTCGAAACTTTTGGCCGAGTTTTACTACACAAAAAAACTCATAACTAAAAAAAAAAAAGAAGGAATGAACAGATTTTCGTTATTTTTGAACTGCAGTGTAGAAAAATATCGTACGAATGAGATTACAGATTAGATTTGTACAAACGATCTACGAGAACGTGTAAATTCCATAAATATAGTCAATATCCACGGTGCTTGGTGTTTTTAAATTTAATTTTGGTATGCGGTAAAAATAAATTTTCGTTTTTTTCAAAGCACACACATAATATATTTATATCAGTACCTAATTCTTAGAACGGTTAAAAAAAAAAACAAGAATATAAAGATAAAAATCGTTTCAGACATTAGTCTCGTCCGTATATATATATATATAATATTTTTGTTAACAGTAAACATTATCTGATTGGAGTGTATTAATAAATATTGTGGACCGAATGTTTTTTTTTTCTCGGTTTTCTAAAAGAGCGAAAACACCACCACCATGGCCTTTCGTTGTACCATAATACGCGTACTGTGTAAAAGCAAAAGCGCGCACACCGAGAACGACGACGCGCACTGTGCTGCGGCGTTACAAAAATCGAAGCTGTAAACGTGGCGCCAGCGACCGTCTGAAAGGGATGTTTTATGAATGAAGTTTTTGGTATGTCGCCCACGTGGAATGCGAACATCCCTTCACAGCGTGTGTAGTTATATATACGGGCCGAGGTTTATATTTCAGCGGGGGCGGCGTTGCGGCGGCGAAGGGGTAGCCATTGACGTGGCGCCAACGAATCCCCGACAAAGGATTAATAGCCGCTGCTGCAGGGTTCCGAAGAATGCTTTCCGATATTATAAAGCGCCGCGCCGTCCGATATAAATCATAATACAATGACAAACTCCTCGAATGTGCGCGCGCGCGCGCGCGTGTGTGTGTGTGTACCCGCCGTAATGAAGATCAAATGAATTTTACCGAGTATATTGAAATATTATTTTATCCGCGTTCACGTTATGATTATATTGATATTTTTATTTGTTCGAAATGTGAAATCGCCGAAACCGAACCGAAGTCCGAGAAAAAACAAAATCACAATGGTGTTGTTTTCCACCAAACAGTTTTCGCGCGAAACTTTTGTCATTCGAGTCACGCGGGTATATTTGACAATAATTTGTAAAATAATCACTCCAAAACCGTTCAGAGTTTTAACGATTTTCAAGTCATCCGGGTTAATCAATAGAATATGTAATAGCCGTAGGGCAGAGGACAAGTGGAGCATTTGCATATTTGTTTTGCTCAGTTACAAAAGTAGCAGAGTACGAAATAAATACGTTTCATGCTTTTACAAAACTAGTTTTGAAATTTTATTTTGCATATAAATGCATGTTCTGAGTATTTTTGGTTTTCAGGGCATATTTTATATTTTTATACTCTATTTTAAACTTTTTGAGACATAATTGACTTATTTCAATTTTTTCCACTCCGACGTTTTTATTTCAAACAATTCAGTCAAAATTTTTAGATAAAAATTTATTTACTTTTAATTTTTGTCACATAATATTGTTTTTGACTGTCTGTGGACACGTGCATTTCCTAGAAACGCCCGAGGATTGCGAATAAAGCAATAATAATAAATTTGCTGTAATTAATTTTATTAATAGATACATAATCATATATGACAATGGTTTAAATTATATTTAAATTAAGTAATTGTTTTGATTCATTTTAAAGCCTATTTATTTCATTAATACTTTTAAATTAAATCGTAAAAAAAAAAAAAAAATGTTAATGCATATTTCAAGTGCATATTATGGGGTTTTTAAGCGCATAAGTGCTTGCACATTTAATGTTTTTTAAGAGCTACAAGTTCTCTGCCCTAGTAATAGGTTTGACGAATACGTCATGCGTTAACCGGTCAAACAAATAATATTATAATGGTCTATAGGAACTATCCGTAGAAGATTTTCTGCTCGTCAAAGCAATATCATATTATGATATAATATGTTAATGTTGAAGTCCCAATATTATATTAATAATTTATTATAATATATCGTTGGCTTGAATCGGTTTCTAGTTAAACTATTTCACGAAAACATTGTTTGTTTTTTATACATATTCTACAAACAGTTGTATAATATATTTATTGAACAAAATTTTGAGTGGAAACTTGCTAAAAATTAAATTTTAATTTAGTATTCATATTATAGTAATAAAATTGTCACACACGATTTCAGAACCGATGAACAATTTACGTTGGGCTAAAAATGAAAATTCACAAATCGATGCTACCGGTTCCACGGCTAAAGTATATTATTGAATTTGTTTAAGTATAAATTTCGAATGTGTTTTTATGCATTTTGGGTATGACTTCGCATAAAGCTACGCGACATCATCCGACGCATGACAACAATAATCTGATTTTAAAATTTATTTCAATTCACATTTTTTTTTTCATACATTAAACTTTTATCGATACAATTGTGCGTTGTACTTTATATCGATTTATTAGTGTTTTTATTATACACTCTTGATAGACGAAAGTACGAACGCAATGAATTCGATTACACCAGAGGTTCCCAAACTGTGGGTCGCAATGTAAATTTTTAATTCTGAGTGCAGTGAAGAAGCAAGTTTTTTTTCCAATGGTGTTTATTTATTTTTTTCTTTGAACACTTTTTCATGTAGAAATATTTGCCTAAAGTTTCGACCAGCAACTTTTTTCATCAAAATTTGCATCTAGATGGCATTTTAGGGTAGTAAATTTATTTAAAATTCTCAATATATTTTTGCAAAATTCAAGAAAAGTTGCTACCTTTAATTTGACGAAAATACAATTAAAACTTTATGGGAAATGTAAATATTGAAATTTGAAAAATATTTGTGAAAGAATATATTTTTTCAAGCGAAAAATCCCCATGGCGCAAAGTTTGTCTAAGTTTTTAAACATACAATTTTTTTTTTTTTTTGTTATGTTCATTTACACATATTCCTATATAATTTTAAATATTAATTACGTACTTTTGTAATAATTTAATGAACAATTCAAAATAGTTATTTACAAATTATAAAAATTGTAAAACAAAATTTTTTTTATTTTTGTCTTTCGACAAGCACCACAAAAAAGCAAAAAAAAAAGAAAAGAAAAAAAAACATTCGTTTATTATAATAATAGTAATTGTGGGTGGCAAAAATTGAAAAAATTCCCGAACTTGGTCGTACCATAAAAAGTTTGGGAAACTGTATTACACGCCAGCGTGTTGCAGGTCAAACAAATCGAATAAAAATGTACTAACCCCCTCCCCACCATAAAAGTATATTCTTGCATACGTATTATGTGTGTAGATTTATGTTTACGGACTTATATCACTTATATATGTAATATATTTTTAGGATAGCACGAAATCCGACAACGATGTCCGAGAAATATGGAAGCACAAAACTCTTTTCAAACGTTCGAACGTGTATCAAAATCCTTTAAAAGGATTCGGTAATAAACGTTTGATTTCGTTACCGATAAATAATTTAGGACCTATCAACAATAATGTACAAAATATAGGGTCAAATCGTAACCAGCAGCCAACTGAACGTCTCGTTTCGAACGAAATGCATAATGTACGTGTTATTTTATTTATTTATTTTTTGAATAACGTTTCATTAGAAAATATATTAATGACTATTTTGTATTTTTTCTGTTTGTAGCTCGAAAACATTGATAGTGGCCCGACTGAATCGTGGAGAGAAAAAAACAATTCTGTCGATAAAATCATGTTCACCATGTTGTCTTATATGGTAATAAATAATATATCAGAATAATATTCAATATCTATATTATAATTATTGATAGGGTAGTTTGAAACTTTTAGCCCAGCTCTAAAGGCAATACGTGTTGAAAAAAGCCGGACATATTTCACACGATGAGTGTTCTCCTTACGACGGGTGGGACCCCTCTTGACGGGTGTATTTAATTTTAAAGAAACGATAAACAATTTCTTCAATAAAACGATTCTGAACGAGGGAAGTTAATAATATAAAAAATAAACGAAAACATTTTCAAAATTTTTTTGCGCCAAAATCTTTCGTATATGATTTTCTATCTATGTTTAAATTTTCATATAGTTCGAATCAAAAAATGATGGTTTCCGAATCGTTTTTGTCAAATTTTGGGTAGTTTTTTCCAAAAAAAATATTGAACAATTGAGAAATTAAAAAAATGACCTCTTTAAAGTACAATCTAGAAGCAAATCCGGTTTCAAAAAGTTGCTGATCGATACTTTTGGACAAGTATTTTCATACGAAAAGTTGTACACAGAAAAAAAAATATAAATCATTGTAAAAACACTAGCTTCTTCACTTCGTCCAGAATCTAAAAGGTTTCAAGTGTTAGCCATGCCACATTCTAATTTCGTTTCACTTTGTGGCGCGTTTGAAGAAAATAGACTTCAAAACGAGATAATATATTTTTTTTACATATTAAATTTACAAAGTCATAAGTACGTATATCTCAAAAACAAATTTTCGAATTTTACAAAGTCTGTACAAGATTATAAATTTATTTGGTGATTTGTGTAAATTCGAAGTCAGATAATAGGTACCTTTATTTCAAAGATTAAAACTGAAATAGATTTCATAGAAACTTAGCTTGTAGAATATTTTACCGTCTTTAACTCGAGAATGTTCGAAAACAATAATTGAGAATTTCGTAAAGTGACGTTTCTATAAAGTCGATAGTATGGGAAATTTCTGATGTGTAAAGAGATACTTTTGGAAGAATTTCACTACCCCATCAAGAACAAGGTTAATCTATTAAGTTTGTAACAGTGTTACGCCACAGTGCGATAAAACGATATATTGAAAATTAATTATTATTACAGTTATACAATATGATATTTTAATAAAATGTCTATATGTATATGTGATCTATGTTTTCAGTGGAACGGTTCATAATTATTAATATTTATGTATTTAATGTAATTATTTAATTTAATTATTGTAATTAATGTATTTTAGAATTCGTTGACCGGTCAGATGTTTCCATTAATCAATTTACAAGCAATAGCTAATCCACTGCGACAAATTCCAATTGAGGTATGCGACTATTTTATTTATTTAATATAGATAATAAAAGTAAATGGTAGGTATAATAGTGATTCTCAACAAGGGGTGACATGCTAACTTGCGGTGACGTTGACCCAGTGTGAAGGCGCGGTACGCATTTCTGGGGAAAAAGAATCAAATGAAGGAATTCCATTGAATAATATCTAAATTATTTAAAGTTATGAAAAAGATTTTATTTTTACTTTCGGGGAAAGGTCAGTACAAAATCGGTATTTTCGAAAATTTTTCTTAATTAAAATATAATCTTTCTTTTTTGCTTAGTAACTCTCCCCCCCTCCCCCTTCACAAAGTAATTCTGCGTTCGCCATTGATTGCGATTATTGAATATTTTGGTGGACGTAATCTTGAACTGCTGAATTATTGTGAATAAGATAAAAACTAGGGATTTTATTTTAATGGAATGCGGTTTCAGTCCCTGAAATATGCATTGTTTATTTTGTTTTTATATCAAAAACCAATGATGTTCAAGACTTCAAAAAATTTCAAGCGATCATATCTTAAGTTTTTGATCTCCTTTTCTCTTTTTTCACTCTTTCTCTTTCTCTTTCTCAAAAAAATAAAAATCAAAAAATAATGTATACAATATTATTCACCGAGCTTAGCTCAACATCGTTTTCCTAATCCAATAGTTATTAATCATTGCTCACAAATAAAAAATAAAAAATAAAATAACACAAGTGTCCTATCTCAAGTGAGGAAATCGCAAAAAAAAAAAAATGTCTGTTGTAAAGGTTTGTAAATCCTAC
Organism: Stegophylla sp. TES_Ste_2020; assembly: GCA_025469315.1. Classification (NCBI taxonomy): domain Eukaryota; kingdom Metazoa; phylum Arthropoda; class Insecta; order Hemiptera; family Aphididae; genus Stegophylla; species Stegophylla sp. TES_Ste_2020. Next base: position 10,867 of record JAIPRM010008883.1, read on the forward strand.
ATTAGTTTCTTATTTGAAGAACGATGAATACCTATGATGTGAATTGTGAAGTATATTCGGAAATGGTTTTAGGTCAACCAACAAGTATACTTCTACCAGTTTTTCTGTAAACATTGAATTTCATTTAATGCCTTTCATCCGGCTTCTCTTTGGGTAATTATTGATAAAAGAAATTCAAATTCGATTGGATAACATTGACATAAGAATACCAAGGAGTTCGGTTTTATAGAAACAACAGTAGTAGGTGATAATGGCCCATCACAGGTTGTACATACATGTAACACACATTATACGTAATTATAGGCTTAGTGCGGTTAGAAAAAGGATTTTAAAAATAACGATTAACATCATATTGTGTCATTCCATTGTTATATTTTATGATTTAGAATGCATTACAGACAGCTAATGTTAATTACACACTTATGCAGTACGTTTTTAACAGTTAGTTCGTAAGTTGTGAAAACAAATTACAAAACATTATATTAAATATCAAAAACGAATTATTTTGTACTCGGAGAGCATTGAAATTTAAAAAACTTTTCTAACATATTTCACTAAATATATTTATTACGTTTCAAATTGGCGTCCAACCAATACCTTTCCAAGTATAATATTATCAGTCAAAAGTATATAAACTATGTGTAAAAATAAAATGATCTCGAATCAATCGTTATTCAGTTAAAACATGTAATTTAGTCTATAAAATAAAAAAACATATTTTAATTGTTATATTATGTAAAAATAAATGTAAATGGAATACCTTTACTTTAAAAAAACCGGACATACTTCGCATCATGGGTATTCTTCGCTCTTCGGGTGGGATGCTCTTAGTGGGTGTATTGAATTTTAAAGAAACGATAAATCATTTCATCAATAACACGATTCTAAACGGAACTTCAGTTATTATATCACGTTTTGATTGAAAAAAAATAGAGTAGCGATGAGTTCTCGTAAACAAAGGTGATAATATAATATATGTAATCAAAAAATATTGAGTATCTCTGAACTAGATCCTAAATTCTAGGAGTATTTTCGAAACGTTACATTTTTTTTTTCATATTGTTTTTGATTTTTGTTTTGTAAACAGGTGTGTCGTATGGCAAATAATATTGATTTGAATGTAGCCGAAATATTGTGTAGAAAAAGAACCGAAACAGCTGTGATCACGTGGATGGTACACAAACTAAAACAATAAAATCCGTTTAAATTAGTACCTATGAAAATTGTTAAATGAGCGTACCGAATGTGAAGAAAGATTAACGAAGATTTATACTCCTGAACGAATAAAAAAAAATATGAATGCATAAATTGAAAATTAAAAGTATATTTTATTTTTAGTCGTTTTATTCATTTTTAATCTATTCACATAATATATAATATGAATATGCAGAAAGTAATAATAAGTTTTTTGAGTTCAAAATATTTTAACATAGGATCAACTTTCTCCACAATCAATTACAAAATAAAATCACATTTGAATAATATTTTAGCTTGTAATTTACACTAATAGTTACATCCAAATACAGTTTAGTTTAGTCTTGCTTCCTGAAGCTGATAATTTGTGTTTTTTTCCGAATTCACAGACACATCATAATATGTCAAGAGTTATTTTTGTAATAACGAACGTCATGGAGTGAGAATAAGTTGTACTTAACGTTTTCCTCACAGCAATATCTCTATGGATGGTCTGCTTACAGTAATTGCAAAGCGTATACAAAACGACGTTTTTATGTTTTCAAAAAAAAAAAAAAAAATCGTCCAAGGGTAGGGATTTTATTGTTTTTTAACATTCTTATTTTCTGTTATATGAACCAGAGGTTACTATTAACTCATAAAAAAAATATGTACATATACAACCGATAGATGTGTAAGAAAATTTCCCATGGGTTGAGTAGTACTTCGTTTAAACGACCCTAAGTATTATTATGGTGATAGCAAACTACGCATTACCTCGTATAGGAAAAAAAAAATGAGGGAATAAAAAAAGTTTTCTAAAATGCCATTAGTGTGTGTGGTTATAACGCTGTGTCATTTATACACGAGTTACAAATCGTACGAGAAATAGACTTTTTTTTTTTCCCAAAAATTCCTTCGAATCACAAACGACGGTAAATTATTACATCTCAATAATATGTTAACATGTATATGTACATGACGTTTTCATGGGAATTTTTTTAAAATTAAGATCATTTAATACACAAATAATGTGACATTAATATTTAAATTAAATTAATTTATAACATTTATTATAAGTCATGATTACGGACAGGATTTGTATGAATTTGCATATTTTTTGTGGCCGATCGTTTTGTATGCTAAGTAAGCACGATATAATTAGTTCTCCGAAGGTATGATTTTTTTAAGAGCCTATTTTCGCATATTCGGCCATTTTACAGTTTTTTTCTGCATATCATAAGTAAGAGTTGGTATTTTTTTTTTTAATATATAATTTAAGTGGTATTTTTGTAATCGATTTCCGTCAAAAATGTCATGACGCCTTTTTGTTCCAACAGTTGACCTGTTATCGGACGAATTAATGTAATTTAAATCTATTTTGCGATAAGAACAGGTATGCTCGGAATATATTCGATAGTTAATTATCAAAAAAAATAAGTATTCATCCATTGTAATTGGTTTTGAAAAAAAAAAATTAATTTCGTCAGAATATTTTTTACCACGGTACAAGCAGAGTAATTTAAATTAAATTTTTTTACATTTTCAAAATTTTCTTGCGCCAAAATCTTTCTTTTATTATTTTCTATCCATGTGTTTGAATTTTCATATAGTTCGGATCAAAAAATAATTGTTTCCGAATCGTTTTTGTCAAATTTTGGGTAGTTTTTTCAAAAAAAAAAAAAAAAAATTAAAGAATTGAGAAATTCAAAAAATGACCTCTCTAAAGTACTATCTAGAGGCAAATCTGGTTTCAAAAAGTTGCCGATCGAAACTTTTAGACAGGTATTTCCATACGAAATGTTGTACTAAAACACTAGCTTCTTCATTTCGTTTAGAATCTAAAAAAAAAAAATGTAAGTTGTAAGTTTATCAATTATAGTACTCAGTTACAAAAAACACATAAATCTGTATCATGTACATAAATATGTTATGGTCATATACCTACATACATACCAACGGTATTTTTGAAAAAAAAAAAAAAATCTCACTTTATTTTGTTCTCCGAAGTCATTTGAATAACGTTTTAAAAAACGGTTTACATCGTAATTTAAGGTAACGTTTTCCGAATGCCATCGGTTTTAATAACGCATATTATTATTATTATTATTATTAATAATTTTGGTAGGGTGTCACTATGATATTTCTCGTCTTATCATAATATTATTTATAATAATTATTGTCCGAATTCAAACGCGTACGTGTACACGTCCAAACTTCCACTAATTTTTGTCTACTATATTTTGTAATAATAAACACGTCCGAAAAGCAACGAATCACATTAATTCCACGATAGCCGCGAACAGATAACACACACTGTTGTGTGAAAGCACATAAAAACGTCGTCTCGGGACAAGGTTTTTCAATTAACCCGCCAATAAACACCTCTCTTTCTCTCTCTCTCTCTCACCGGTCTACATCAGACCCCGTAATATATGTAATACAAAACGAGTCAATAATTCTGTCCGGTGCTGAATATTTCGCCCGTCGTCGGAATGTCCGACATTCTGTGGAACACGCGTATCCTGTTTTCCTTTAAATAATAATAATACATATTATCGTGTACAATAGTAACACCGGCGTGTAACAACAACAACAACCAAATGTATTGAAAACGCATGAAAAAAAAAAAATAAAAATGGTATAATCGAAATGATTTGTATTTATTTTTTTTTTTCGTAATATAAGTGTTATTTATGTAAAAAGTGCTCAGGCACTGTCGTTATTGATTGTATTATAAAATATAGTATTCAACTATGTGTTTTTTTTTGCAAATTCAAAATATCTTACTTATTTCGTACTGTCAATAAAATATAAATTGAACTTTAATTGATATTAATCGTGTGAAGCGAGGCACGTGTGAGAAAACTAAAATGCTTTATCGTCGGTAAGTCTTTATTTTATTTATTTATTGTTATTTCAAAAATTACAACTTAAATATAATACACTAGAATGCGAAAAAATTTGTCTCCAAAAGCCGTAGCTTGACAAATGTTCAAATGCTTCTTAATTTTATGAATTTTCCTTATCAACACTATTTACAAATTTAAATACAGATAAACATAAAAAACAAAAAATAAAAATAAAGATAAATGATAACATTGTAGTATACAATTGTATATTATAAGAAAGATAAATTGTTTAAAAAATTATTTAGAAAAAGTAAATAAAACTAATTTTATTAATTTTTATTCAAATTGTGATATTGTTACTTTAAAAATAAGTGTTTTTACAATGATGTTTATTTATTTATTTTTTTCTTTTTTTTTTTTTTTCTGTTAACACTTTTTCGTATAGAAATACTTGTCCAAAAGTTTCGATCAATAAGTTTTTGAAACCGGATTCGCCTCTA
>JAIPRM010008884.1:0-15390 GCA_025469315.1 Stegophylla sp. TES_Ste_2020
TTTCCTTTGTTCAGAATCGTTTTACTGAAGAAATGATATATCGTTTCTTTAAAATTTAATACGCCCGTCAAGAGAATACCACCCGTCGTGCGAAGTACACCCATCGTGCGAAGTATGTCCGGCTTTTTTTCAGTGCATTTTCGCAATAAAATACGTTTTTAAGGGAATTTTGAAGGGAAAATACATTTTTGACTGTTTTTTAGAGCATTTTTCGGTGATTTTCAGTGCATTTAAATCCAGACCTTAGTTGTAATATATTATTTTCATTTTTCAACGTCGAATCAACGACACATTGTGAGCACGTCTGTACGACGCCAGTAACTGTAAATCCACATCGTACGAAATCGCGGGATTAATAGCAGGGATCATGGGATTGTCTACTTTGCTACCTCTCGTCGTGCATTCTACGACTAAGATGTTAATAGGCGAAATTTCGAACCGGTATCGGTTATCGTGGTTGTGTTTTTGGGATTTAAAAACGGTTTCTATCACTATAGTCATTTCTCATAAAATTTCTCAGGTTCTTGGTTATAAACTGTAACTGGTTTTTTCAAAATGTTGTTCTCGGCTATTGTATCAAAGTACACCTATTAAAATCGGTCGTAAAATATTTCATTACAAGTTTCCTTTAGTGACTGAGAGTGATCTGACTTTAATATCAATATAAATGTAAAAATTAAATTAAAAACCATTTTAAGTGAATTCCTCGCTATAATTTTTGGAATTTTATATTGCACATTTTTTGCATTTCAAGTGCATATTTCATTGCATTTTTTAAGATTTTTTAGTGCATTAAATTCGCAGCCATAGTTATAACTAAGCATATCTAAGGTAAAAACTCACCATATTTCACCGGCCGATTTGCACAGCAGCTTCACGCAGTCCAGACATCCTCTGGCCGAAGCGTAGTGCAGCGCCAGAGCGCCGTTGTTGGACCTTTCCAGCACCGGCATGTCTGCTTCCCACAACAGCCACCTGACCACGTTCACTCGACCATATCTAAACGAGATGGGGGGAAAAAAAAACGATTGTTTAGAAGGAATATATTTGTGTCGAGTACACACGTAATAATAATTGAATATATTAAACAAAGTGAAATATCGATTGCGATATTTTTAATAACAATATTGACTAATGAAAGTTTTTTTAATCACGTCATACGTTTAACAAGAAGCAATGAACCGTATGAAAACAAAACATTTTTTTTTTTTTTTAGTTGTAATATAGTATTATACTCGCACAAACAATAAAAATTATACATTATTATTATTATATGTGTACCAATATTGTTGTAGTTGAATAATTATTATGTATGTACTTATATTGCGTATTTATTTAATAAAAGAATATTCAAACGTAATTTTTTTGTGTTATTCAATATTAACGAAAGACGCCATATCATCGGTGATATATTAAATATACGTCTCCAAATACTTAATTTGTGAAAGTTTGGTCGTTTGAGTACCTATCACAATAAAGGCAATTCAATCGATCGAAAACATTGCCATTCTAAATGAACTTGAGCATACTACTATATAGGTAGTTTGTAAATATTTTTCTTAACATTTTAATATTAGCATAATGGGAATTCTGTCTCGTGTAAAATCCACGTATACAATATATTTTTGTTGTGACGATCAGTATTCTTAATATGTGAACTAATTAGCTTATAATATCTGCAGTATTCAAGAGTTTAGGCCACAGTTGATATAGTCATATAACACAGAGTACTAAGCAGTTACAATTGTATTGCATTAATAATAAACCATTAAAGTTTGTAATTATATAATTTATACTTTTAGTATAGACTTCAATGGATTCTAAACGTTTTCATCAGTACACTTGTTTGTATGTTACTAATAACAGATTTTTAAAACATTTCAATATTTTTTTTTTTTAAATAATTAAATTAATTCGGTTAAAAATTGTAAATATTTTATTGATTGTAGAAATAATGTAACAGAAATTAGCTGTGTAGTAGTTTTAGAATTTGAACGAAGTGAAGAAGCTAAGTGTTTTAACAGTGATATTTGTTTTGATTTTATTTTATTTTTGTTTTTATTTTAGATCCTGAACGAAGTTTTTTTTTTTTATTTTTTTTGTAAACACTTTTTCATATAGATACATTTGTCCAAAAATTTCGATCAGCAACTTTTTGATATTTTTAGATTTTTATTCTAAAACAGAGTTAAACTTAAGCCACGCATTTTTTAACCAATAGTTTATGCGTTGACTTGTATACATCATCATCAAAATAAAATTAGTGATTTGTTTTTAATTTCATTACTCGTATGAGTCATTATTTTAATTTCACGGAAATTTTACAATTATTATTATAACGGATTGGATCCCATTGGCGATTCGTGTTTTTCCGGTTTAGCCAAAATATATAATAGTAATAATACACAATATTTTTAAGCTACGTCACAGTTAAACCTATTGATTTTAACATTGTTCACATAGCCAGATTGACTATGGCCTAGATTAGGGCTAGAGTAATATCAGCCCCTCATATAGAATTTAAATAATAGGGTTTCTTTCAACCGTTTCTCTTACATAATAAAAAAATTAATATTTTATCACACTTTTATCATGTACCAATTAATTATGTTATATTATAACTTTCTCTAATAACACAATTTATTCCTTCAGAGAAGTCATCTGGAACATTGATTATGTTAAATTTATAACTTCACAAAATTGTTATAAATTTTTCCAAATGTTAGGTAACTCTACTAGATAGTACGTGAAAATTATTCATGATGGAGGGTTATGGAGTTAATGAGAAAAATTAATGTTCTTCAGAAATTTGACTTCAATTACACATATTAGAAAACGGTGATGTTTTTTTTTCGTTTACGTGAAATCTTAAGAACTCAGTACGTGCGCCCGACGACGGGTGATTACGGCAACATAAAATACGTGCGCGAAACAACCGCGTTACGGCTCGGCGGCGTTCGCGGCGGTCATGACGAGATTTTCAAATTTTATATTTTTTATCCGTTGAGAGCAGCTCGCGGGACAACTAATTATTATAGTAGAGAAACAAGCAAATGTAATATCTAAATTAAGTCAACACAATTTTTTACTTGAAGCAACATTAATTGTAACATAAACTCAGAAGAAGAAAAGTGTACTCTGTTTACTTTTTAGTAGTTTTTATTCGATACCCTAGTCCAGCGTTTCCCAACCTGGAGTACACGAGTCGACGTTAGAGGGAAAGAAAAACGATAATATCAGAAAAATAGACATCTAACGGCTCTAACCTTATGGCCACGTTGATCGATACATACATATTATAGTATAAAAAGAAAAGAAATACATGAATTTAGTGGCGATACGTTAAGCACTGATGTTGAGTAAAGGGGTAAGTGAGGGAAAAATCGTTGAAAAAAGCTACCCCAGTCAAATGATCGATGGAATAACACGTACATTTTTGAAATAAGCTATTTTCATAAAGCTAAAAATTATACACCATGATATAGAAATAATTTTCATTTATAAACACCCTAATAAATATTACAAATATTTCAAAAGAATGAGAACGAAAAAAGGTGATAAGAGGCTCTATAAAAAAAAAAAAAAATTCAACTCCCGGTTATTACATGGATTAATAGTAGAAATGTGTTTTTCCAGCTCAGATTTTGATTTACAGTTATTAAATTAACATAAAAAAAAAAAAAAATTAACTATATAGAAATAAAAAATAAAAATGAATTTTATTCTGACCACACAAATTTCGTTTTCAAACACAACAAATTAGCAACGGCGCATCGGTGTCACTCATCTTGTTACAAGTCACAACACACTAAGGGTCATATTTTTTAGAAAACGCGATCCGCACACGAGCCATGACCGCCGCCGCCGCCGGTTTATTTGTTCCGGACCGTTCGTCCTCGGTGTAATAAATTTAACTCACATTTTAGTTGAGTGTATAATAAACATATTACCATGCGTGTACGTATGTACACGGACAGTGTAACGAAAAACGACTTATTTGATACAGTATTATAATAATAACGTAAGACGCATTAAAAGTAAAGATTTAACCGTTTTTTTTCTTTTTGCCAAACAGAGTAAAAAACGTATGTAAGCCGTACAAGCCTATAATTTCTTCGACAGCCACACACACACACACACACACACACACATGCAACGTACGCGCGTGTATTTCTACGTCATAACAATAATAATTGACACCGAAATTCTGTAATTAATTAATTTTTATTTCCAGTCATCATAGACGTCGAGACAATTTTGTGCTATACGAACGATAGGTGTTAAATGTCTTATTAATTATTATTTTTCAACAATACCCATACACCAGGGGCGCCATTTTAGTTTTTTTCAAACAGGTGCCAAATTTTAGCTAAGAAATTTTCAAATATTCAATACTACCGTAAATACTTAAGAATTTTGTATTCGAAATTAAATGAAAAATGATGCCTCATTAAAAGGATTAATATGAATATTGAAAAGAATCCGGACAGAGAGTACTTTTGGTGGATGCGTCACATTTTAAACAAAGGGATAAATCATATTCAGTAAGTGGTAAGTGTAAGCGGTGGTTTAGTTTTGCAAATAGTTATTGTGCATTTAACTTTATTGTTCATTACATCTAATTATAATAAATAATATTATAACTTTTTTTTTCTAATTAATTGTATAAGTTTAATCAGCTGGTTTTCCTCAGTCTTTATTGTTCATTTTGCTTAAATAAAATGCATTCTTTGACAATAATTGTAGTCTGCGATTCAATTTACGTACTTGTTTTCAATCGACCAAATAAAATTAAACCATGAATTTCTAAGCACTACTGGAGGTTAAATTCAAAACAGTTCATCCAATTAAAAAATAATTGCAATTTATCACATTTAATTTAATCATTTGCTATTGATATTTGTTGTTTAATTAACAGACAAGAGTAAGTATAGAAAACAGTTACTTTCAACTGATTATAATATATTGTCATCTGAGGGAAATCATTAATGAGTATAATTTATGTGTATGTGAAAATTAATAAAAATGTTTTTCTAATATTCGCTGCATAAATTATATTCCTAATTAGTTAAATTAGTTAAAATATATAATCATTTAAAATCGCATGGATCAGTTTGAATATAACCATATCTTACATGTTTTTATGACTTATTAAAAATGTTATTAGTAAAAAATAAAATAGAACTTAAGTAATTGAATGTCTGAGAAATTAAAATCAATATTGAATTAAATTATTCAAAATATCTACAAAATAATGAATAAATTATTGCGGATGTCTTCAAAATATAGAAAATTAAATGTATTTTTTACTTTATAATATATACACGCATATTGCATATTTATTAGATAGTCGGTGATTTTTGATTATAAGTGATAGGAAATTATTATGAATATATTTTGCAGGTACGAGTTTTGTTATATTATGTAAACTCCAAAACATGAAAAATACAAAAACAATAACTATATTCTAGAACTGGTAAAGCGAGAAAAAACGCAAATTTAATTTTATAAAAAGTTAGTCGAAACTATGGTTCATGACATGCCAACACTATTAATAATCGACGTCGCGGCGGCGGTTTAAATGAGATGCGCGTAATTTATGCGATCGAAGGACATTGGAATATACAATTTATTATAATATATATGTATATAGAGGATTTTAATGTCAAAACAAGTCACCGTCTGCCATCGCATATATACGTATATAATAATATATGTATAAGACACGAGAGTGGAAAGTTACAAATCCACTTTCATTGAGTTGTAATAATAATTATAAAACGTTTTGAAAATATGTTTATTATTGCAATTGACCGGGAGATATTTCCGTTATAATATAGAAACGGTGAAACGATTGCTTGACTTACACGGCGCGTTAAGACGATTTGAAATCGTTTTACAGAAGATATTATTACGGGGCGGCGGCGACATAATATGTATGCCGACAGAAACTCTATACGGCGATCGACAAATCAACGCGACGACGTCATTTCAAGTTTCACACTGGACTAGGTTAATTTTATTAGAAAAATTTATAAACTTAAAAAAAAAAATTGTGCACTTCACTCGTCGGGTGGGATTCTATTGACGGGTGTATTGAATTTTAAAGAAACGATAAAGCATTTCTTCAATAAAACTATTCTGAACAAAGATATAAAAAATAAAATAATTTCCAAAATTTTCTCGTGACAAAATGTTTCTTACATTATTTTCTATCTATGTTTAAATTTTCACATAGTTCGGATCAAAAAATGATGGTTTCTGAGTCGTTTTTGTCAAATTTTGGGTAGTTTTATCAAAAAAAAAAAAACGATAAAAATAATTATAATTTTAGCAAACTTCATTGTCGATATACGAAAATTAGTAATTTTCTGTACTAAATGTCATTTATAGTTTTACTCATTCGAATGACTATAGAAAATTATTGCAAATGAATAATAAATATTAAAATTTACCAAGTTTATGTTTCAATAATTTTAGTCGTGAAGTAAACTTTGTTCAATATATAACATCATGACTGAATGACTATGTGTTCGCAGACGTGAAAATTTGCTATTTTTAATAGAACTAAATATTGTACACGAAACGAGATATGTTTGCGACGAAGAAATCTAACGAATTCGCGTTTTATTTAAGTACTCGGCTAAATTTCACCGAATATTAAAATGGTAAAGGTTTACAACAAACATGTACGTTACTACTTTTTAGAGCTCTCACTTGAGTTTACTAAAAATTTTATATACGGACTGAAAACGAGAAATTTCTCTTTCAACGATATCGTACAATATCGATTTAATAATAAAGTAGCTTGGTATGTGACAAATCGATAAATTTAATACTGTACTTAGACTGCTCAAATTTCATTTTTTAGATAAACACTGTGTACACAAGGCTATTAAAAAATTATATACGCGCACGTATGTATCATTTATAATATACTACTACATGAGGGGAGGAGAGAAGTTACGATCAAGATGCACTATCATTACTGGTAACGATGGCGTTGACGGGTCTTACAATAATGACCTTCTCGACAAGTGTTTATGACAATAATAATTATGTTATATCTGATAATACGCTTATGCTATAAATTACATAGCCACGAGGAAAATTGATCTTTAACTCGCAAGAGACTAAGACGGTACTGACACACAAGCGAAACAAAGACCAAAATCCAATCGAGTCACATAATACCCGAACGAGGAAAATAACATAAACTAAAGGTTTAACAATAACAAGTTAATAAGTTACAATAACAAGTTCTTACTGATCACTTATTCAACATTGAAATTTATTAAAATTTTCACGAAAACAAAACTAATTTTTAACCATATCCGTAGAATTATTATTTGTTACGGTCCGTAGGGACTGACGAGAAGGAAAACACGGATTTATTTTAAAATTCGCCAAGACTCGATTAGTATAATGCAGAGGTTCTCAAAGTGTGGGGTGCGACCCTTTCTAGGGGGCTGCGAAAGATTCATAATGTATATTTTGAATTCATGTATTGGTAGGACAGAAAAAGATTTGCGAAATTTGTATGATAATGATCGCGTTTTGTTGAGTGTATAGAAGTCTTTCACCAAACTTTTTGATGAAAAAAAAACAAACTGTCACATTAAAAGTGACCGATTATAATATTATATTATGCGAGTATAAATATTAGCTTATAATATCTGTTGTTTGTTTTGAAATTTTTGCTACTCTAAACATAGCTACTAAAATTATTTTTATGAGGGGGCCTACGTTTGGGGTTGATCAAAGTAGGGGGGGAGGCTGGCCTAAAAATTTTGAGAACTTCTGGTGTAATACAAAGATATTTGCTGAATAGATATTATAATTTAACTTTTCCGAGGCTCAATGTATTTGAAACAATCCGGATCTGAATTCATCCCAAAAAAAAAAAAATGTTTCTTCAGGGCTCGATTCGTATGCGGTTTAATATTATAGTGGCTGAGTACCGGTTTAATTTTCATTTAAACTGCTGGCTGTCACTGGAGACTGTGAGCGCGAAACGACGTACCTAAGGTTTTCCACTTTGACGCGACACGATTCCGAGAGCACGTGCCGGTGTTTGGTCACGACTTGGACGGTCCGACGACGGTCCGCCGGCGTTATCTGCAAACTGTCCTCGAACTCCTCGTGGACAGCGTCACAAGTCTCTCGCACTTCTTCGGCCCGCAGCTCCACGACCGTGGTGTGCATCCGGCCGTGCCGGTCCGACCGGTCCTCGTAGTAAAAGTCCGTGTCCGAAGCGGACGAACAACCGGCCGCCGTGTCCGTCTTGCTGCTGCACGGCCCGTCGTCGTCCTCGTCCTCGTCCTCGTCCTCTTCGTCCTCGTCCACTTGGCCGTCGTCCTCGTCCTCGTCGTCGAAATCGTTGCGACGACTGTCTCCGTCGTCGTCGTCGAGGACGCGCGACGTGCCGGCCGTCGTCGTCGTTATCGCGGCGCCGTACGAGTCCATTCTGGATCGGACCGCGACGGTCGGGTACCGAGGAGAGCCGATCCTGTGGACGCGGACTTTTCCTCCGCCGCCCGAGGATCGCGGTGGCCGCATGGTCGAGCCACCATCGGCCGTTTCTCGGCGGCGGCGGCGGCGGTCGGACGACGGCGGCATGACGACCGACATGAGACACCGGACGCTGTCCAACATGACAACGCGCCCGTCACTGTTCGCCACACCAGGGTTGTTACGCAGTGAAATTTTTCAAATTCCCTGACTTTTCCAGGTTTTATACGCTTTTTAAAACATATTTCCACTGTTATACACCCAAAATTCGTATAAACAATACAAATATTTTTTACATTCTGCGCGAAGCGAAGAAACTAGTGATATTATTTTTTTTCTGTAAACATTTTTTTTTTTTTTTTTTTTAATGGAAATACTTATATAAAATTTTTTCAAACAGCGACTACATCGAGATGGTACATCTCAATAATTTTCTAAAAATTTTGGAAAAACTACTCGAAATTTAACAAAAAAAAAAAAACACTGTATCTATCATTCTTTTTTTTTAATCGGAACTTAATGAAAACTTTAATTCAGTTAGACAATAGTATGAGGAAAATATTTTGAAGGAATGAAATAAAAATTTTTTTTATAGATTAGAAAAATGTAAAACTAAATGAACTAAAATAATTTTCCAGACAATATTGAAAAATTCCCCGACTTTTCCATACCCTAATTAAATTCCCTGACATTTCCAAGGTTCCCAAGGTTTTCCGGTGGCGTAACAACCCTGCACACGCGCGCGCGCACAGACGAGAGACGCCGAACTGAGGTACCGCGCGGTCACCACCGGGTGCTCGAGAACCACGACTGCTGCTGTAGCTGCAGACGTCGCGTATCCGTCCGGCCGCTGCAGGGTCACCGGAAATCCGAACAATACCGACGCGCGCGCTTACCGTCCGTCGTGCGTGTCTCATTTGTGTCCATTGTGTACACACGTATGTGATAATATGTACACATGATATTTACATATTAAAAACATACGGTTTTGTCCACCGTGACAGTGTTTTTTTTCCACCCCTCCCTCCCACCCCTCCGAGAGTTCCACCGCTCTTTTTTTTTCACTCTCTCACCGTGTCGAGATATACTTAGACCACGGTTATGGTAACGCGTGTGTGTGTGTGCGAATAAATGACGTCAACTGCATTGTACCGATTTATTATTGTAATAATACAACAGATTTTTCAAACCCGTTGTAATTAGCGCATTCCGTGACCGCGGAGAACAAAAACTCGATACCGCGCGCATTATTGTCGAAAAAACAATTGATTTTCAATATCGTGTCACACAGCCAGTGCTACATACGTATCTTTTGTGCTTGCCGATCGCGAGCAAAAAAAAAAAAAAAAGTGATTTACCAGTGGTTATACGCCGCGGCGCGAGGCATACCTATCTAGGATTTATACTGTTTTCGTTTCGGCGTGTGTGTATAGGCAAACAATCTACAAAAACATTTCGGTCTACCGGAATCGACAAAAACAATGATATTATAAAGTTAATAATAATTTTAATAACACACGTCGGATTCTGAATAATAATATACATTGAATTTACGAGCAGCGTGTCAGAGCCCATAACGACGTCCATCGAAATATAATTACCCCGTGGGTATCTGTCAAAAGAGTAATAATTATTATGCCTATTCATATCGGCATTGAAGTCACTGTTCCCGCCCGAGTGTTTTATTTTTTGGAATTTATCTTATTACAGTATATTGTTGCATCGAATTCGTCGATCCATTGTCGGGAAAACGTAAAACTTAACTTCGAGCTGCTAGATGAAGGACAATAAATCACTGCATGGGGGGGGAGCGGGAGTGTCGAGAGTGTTTGAAATTTATTTTCTAAGCATTTTAGTGTTTACTTTCGGGTAATATTTTTGAACTGGACAATAAGTAAAAACAGGTGCAGACAAATAACAAAAAAACAAGAAAAAATTAAAATATATCGTATCGTTTTACAATAATTGTGATTGTAATATTATATAATATTTTGAATTAAAAGTCACAAACGTGGCACAATGCATAAATAAACTCTATAAATTAATAATGTGTACTTATGCATGGAGTAGCGGATGTTATAATAATAGTAATAATATGTATACTATGGTCGCATAATTCGTATAATACAAGGGTTAGAATTTCTGTATTGGGAGGAGTTGACGCACATTGTTGGTTAGGGTATGACAATATTATTATTCCAAGCACTCCTTAATTTCGAGTCCTACAGGTATTTCAAAACCATTCGGTTGTTATTATTGTTGTCTGGTTCGTGGATAATAATAATAATAATAATATGACATAAGTTTGACATCAGTGCTCGTGAAAATAACTTCCGATCCACTCGGATTTCAGTTGATTTAACTAGTACTCACATGATATTATATCGAAAATTTGAACGTGATATATATATATATATATATATACTACGTATGTTAATTAATATATATATATATTCAATGCCGTGCAATACATACGAATTATTATTGTGTACTACTACTATTACTGTGCGTGTTATACGTGTATTACTGTTTATTTATTTATTACTACTATTTATTTGATAATCGCATAGACACGGTTTAAATATTAATCGAATTATAACGCTAATGACGTATTATTGTGTCAAGATACAACATAATGTATAATGAACGATAATATTCACTTAGAGACTTACACGACGGCGTATTGTGAATGCATAATATTATTATATTGTATCGATATGTACATAATGTTTATGATAATATTATAGCCGAGAGATTGGGCGTAAATGAGTTTTCTCCATCGACGCTCATCATCGTTCAACACATTCGCGCGCATTGTAAACTCGACCCGAGGGAAAATTTTTTTCAAAAGGTCTATTGGAAACTCGGCTCGTATTTTTTTCAGGTAAAAATGATTTAGGTGTAAACTCGGCCCCACATAAAAATTTACATAATATAATTTTCATTTTTCTTATAATATTTTTGAGAACCACGTAGTATTACCCAGAGGCCAGAGGACACCACACCACGAGGAGCCGATTCTCATTATCCTCCTCCAAAAATTTTCTTTTCATTTTTATATTATTATTCGTAGTATGAAATTCGTTATATGGATAAAAATGATAAAAGTGTAAAATTTTTAGTGCAAAAAGTATAAGTAAAATATTATATTTATGTAAAATTGTAAGTGTCAAAATATAGGTAAGTGAAAAATTATAGATTAATAACGTAAGATAATAATATAAATCTATTTTTTAAGTAAAAATCCCTTTGTGTTTTACGTATTCACTCATTGATATTTCCTTATTTTTATATTTTGTAAGTGTTCTTTCGTGCTATATTATGCTACATATTTTATTACCGAAAAATTTCCGGGCCGAGTTTACGACAAAAAAAAGTAACCGCGGGCCCAATTTACATTTGATCTTGGGTAAAACAAACACTAAATTGTCGTTGTACACGCATTATTATTTTATGTGATCATCGGAATTTTTGCGGTCATACTCTGCAGAAACACAGAACGGATAATTTTTCACGTCGCATCGTATCATAATAATTCTTCGCTCATGTGAACGCGCAACAATTTGCGATCGGCACAAAAAGTGTGTCGGCATTTATTATTATGCGATTTTCATTGGATTCGGCAGTCAGCACTAGTTTCCAACGCCCCCTCCCCCCCGCACACACGTCTAGTTCGCCCGGTTAATATGATAATAATCGATGTGTTATATTATTACTATTATCATCATCGACGGACGTTCGCTTTCGCCCGTGTCCGAATATAATAATACGTATAACACACTCGGTGAGCTCATGATATTATTCCGCTGATAAAAATTAATATAACGAGAAAAGTGAACGTATTATCGTTATTTTTATAGAACTCGTGTGCTATACGAGATTCGGTCATATTTAAATATTTTTACCCAGCGCGCACGTTTCCTGTTTTTTTTTTTTTTTTTTTGTGAATATTCAAATACGCAATTTCATTATTATTATTATTTTTATTTATTTTTTTTCGTTAATTACACCACACAATGTGAATTCAACGACATGTAATTATAGGTACATAATATATATGTGTACACTCACATATATATATATATAATAAAACAATGATAACGATAATAATATAATAGGGAAACTTAGATTAGCATTGAAATCATATACGAGTACACGATATTCAACCCTTTAATCGATTTTACCGACAGTGTACATTTCCGTATAATTTCAAGAACATTTAAATTTCTATTTTCTCGAACCATAACGCGAGCATTCTATTCGATTTACC
Source organism: Stegophylla sp. TES_Ste_2020 (assembly GCA_025469315.1). Taxonomy (NCBI): domain Eukaryota; kingdom Metazoa; phylum Arthropoda; class Insecta; order Hemiptera; family Aphididae; genus Stegophylla; species Stegophylla sp. TES_Ste_2020. Next base: position 12,782 of record JAIPRM010008884.1, read on the forward strand.
CGCCAAATGTATAATTATTATACAATTTACGACCTTAGAAAAAAAAAAAAAACGTTAATTTTTTTCTTCACATACACTTGTATAATAATAAACTGATTTCAACGAAAACTCATATCAAAGTTGTCCTAGGTTTTGGAAATATTCATAAAACGTGTGTTTGTTAAGCGATTAAAAAGATTCGTTTTGTTTAAAACGATTTGCTCGCGACTACACATCAATATGAATAATAATAATAATATGTAAAGTCACAATAGCACTTCTAATAATTTGGTCCTAACATTTGCAAATCATTTATTCTTTTCAACTACATTCAATAGTTTCACGGATAATCGGGTATATTTTATTTAAACTTTTTATTTAATTTATTTCTTTCTGTTGATAATTAATATTTGTTTCATTACTGAAATAGTAATTTTTTTAAGAATTTAAAGCTAACTCGAAACTAATGAATGACTTATTTTTCGTATAAATCTGCACGGATCAATATATCTAACAACAATTAATGTTGTTTAATGATGCGTACGATACATTTGTTTTGTACGATAGTTTACAATAATTCTAAATACATATTAAGTAATACGGAGAAATCATATTTGTGTATTAATGAGAATAACTGTAAATAAACATAAATTATAATATCTGGAACGTAAAAAAAAAAATCCTTAATTATACAAAAATGACTAATTTGCATATATGTAAATGTTTAATTACCCAGTATTAGACAGTATTTGAGATATATGATTTCAAGACAGAACTCGAAAAATAAGATGAACAACAAGATAGGAACTGGATTTTATATCTTTAGATTTTGTTACAAATGCACCATAAAATTGTATAGAATGATACAAGTTTACAATGAAACTAATAATTGCATCAATGAAAGTAATTGTACCTGAAATAGTTTTCAAAGTAGTATTGCTAGGAACTTATGTATCGGTTTAAAAATGTATTACTTTTTATTTTTTTCATAAAATAATAAATTGAATGAGATATTGTAATTTTAAAATGTATACATTTATACAATTTAGTAAAAACGTTCAAGCAGTATCATTTTATGGATCTATGAAACGTGTATCCTACATTTTTTTAAAAATTTAAATACATCTTTTATCAATAAATAATATCCATATCTATGAATTTATCATGAATCTTATATCAATGCGACTTAAATATCTTTAAATCTTGTCCAACCATGAATATTTATGTCTTTAAAATAAGTAATCGTGTATAATAATTGAAATAACGACAATTTGATGTGATATTCAGATTATTACAACAACTGGCACAATGCGTTTTATAAAACCATAATGGTGGTGTGGTTAACAAGTCAATAATAATAGGTTTATTTACTTTTTGTTTCTTTTCTCAGCCCGATCCGAAGATCCGATGCAATATTGTTCGTGTACAATTTGCAACGAGATGAGATTCATGCGGTTCATACCTATGATAACCCTAATCGGAGTTGCGGTCATAAAATAGCTATTATATTTTTATTATATTTCATTTCGGTGTGCACGACCAGTCTCTTGTAAAGAACACTTTTATTTCGCATCCCAAACACGCACAATCGAATAAATGGGTGAAAATGGGTATTCAACTAATTTTGAAAAACTATATTCAGATTACACGAAAATAGATCTTTTCTACTAATATAATAATATAATATATGTAAGCTTTAGAAATTAATATTTGAAGGCAAGAAAGTAATTATGAAATTAATTACATTACATTAATTACCGAATATTCAAATTTATTTATTGTGTATCGAGTACAATGCACGTCTACATCGTATAATGTATACTAACTATAGTAATAATTATCATATCTTTGGCTGTTTATGTTTAGACTAGAGAGAAAATGATTGTTCCTATAAATAGATTTTACTGTACATGGTGTTGGTATAAAATCTACAATATGTTTTGTTATAAATTTAAAAGTAGCATATTGTATATTTTTCGGTTTCGAAAAATAATATTCTAATGAACAACAAATTCGATAACAAATATTCATAAGAGGGACCTTGCATGAATATTCTTTTGAGCTAAAACTTATTGAAACTCACTAAGCTCCTAATAAGTAGTAAAGGTAATCAATTTTTTAACTTATTATATTTTTGGTTTTAAATTATTGTACTTTTTCGTTAAACTATCGAGTCGATTGTTTTGACTATGATAACTACAGTGATGGTAGTTTTGGCATAAAGAATGTTATCAGTTATCACTAATAATTAGACATTGTGTACACATTTAATGTCAAAAACTGTGTTATTACGATAAGTTAAAAGTGTTAAAAAGTTTAACTTGTGATAATATTGTTTATACCAAAATAATATGGTCTCCGCATATGTTATTACGATTGAAACTATCGAATATTTGTTTTTAGTAATCGATTCGATTTCATTTTTAGATTCTGAATGAAGTGAAGAAGCTAGTGTTTTTACAATGATGTTTATTTTTATTTATTTATTTTTTCTTTTTTTTTCCTGTGTACAACTTTTCGTATAGAAATACTTGTCCAAAAGTTTCGATCAATAACTTTTTGAAACCGGATTTGCCTCTAGATTGTACTTTAAAGATGTCATTTTTTGAATTTCTCAATTCTTCAATTTT
>JAIPRM010008885.1:0-15389 GCA_025469315.1 Stegophylla sp. TES_Ste_2020
GAGAATTTATATAATATTATATATTATTTAGGAATTTGTATACCTAACTACTTTTGTCTGACGTAGATAATATCTTAATGTTCATTAAAAGTTCATAAAAATTATTAATATTATAGAAAAAAAAAATGTGTGTTAAAACACCCCCTCTTCACCTCAATGATGGGCCAGCCAGCTTCACAAACCCCCCCCCTTCCATTATGAAATCCTGCGCACGGGCCTGATAAACATAATATAGCAAAATGAAATAAAAATTATCAAAAACACATTTTTTTTCGCCTTTGCGGTTTGCGGTTTTCGAGTATCTTAACTCCTCCTCGAAGATTTCGTCACGGTGGCGGGGCGGAACTGAAGAACATTTAAGGAGGTGGCGAATTGGTATCTTGGGTATAATTCAAAAAGAAGACTACACTCCTTGATGGTGTTGAGAGGAGAGGAGGGAGTGAAAATTTGAGATTTCTATTAATCTAATTAATTATATAATATTAATTATAACCATGGTATGCTACGAAGTTACAACGTTATAATCAGTTTACTTTAAATAAATTGTCTTTGAATTTTTTCGTGCACGCAGATATTATTTTCTCAGAAATACTGTGTGAACTTAATTTATATTGTCTTTAGTGACCTTTAGTGATAAGTTTTTGGTCATCAAAAACCACGGAGTAATAACAAAAGTAAAAAACTGAAGCATCCCCCCCCCTCTAAAAATTCCTAGCTACGACACTGATATATTTAAATATGTGATACATTGATATTTAATCTTAATTAAAAAGCGTGCAATATCGATTGAAGAATAATTTTTAGAAAATTTTATTTCTTTATGACCGATGGTAAAGTATTATTTTTAATTTAATAGCCAATTAGTTATAGGCAACAAATTTTTGAAAAATTTTTTAAGAAATTATTCTCTACTGTGAAAATCTACTGAAATATCTAGGTATTTATTCGTTATGACTTTTTATTTTATTTTTTTTTTTTTAAAAGGAATGAACATGTAAAGATATTTTTTTCGGAATTACATGTTTTATAATATTATGAAAATACATATTTATTTTATTTGATGGACATGATGTGCGTATTAACAACTCGATTAAGTCACGTTTAAAATCAATCATTTAGCTATGAGTTTATTGTATTACATAACCGAACAGCCGGAGTTGGCGCCGGAGAAAAAATTCTTACAATTGATTATTTCATCTTTGGATATTCGTTGGATAACTATAATATAATCTATATAGGTTTATAATAATGATAATAATATCCGTCTTATCTTCTTCTCTTCTTAGCTTTTACAGTCCATTTAGGACCTTCGCTGCCTCAACCACATCTTTCCACCTATCTCTATCTTCGCTGTCTTCAATCCTTATTAAATCTTCTGAGATTTCCATGAGGTCCGTTTTCACTCTGTCCGCCCATCTCTTAGTCTTGGTCCACCCCAAGGTCTTTTACCGTTTAGTCTTCCAGTGAATAGATTTTTTGCAATACCTTCCGATCTCCAAATATGACTCGCCCATTCTAACCTTTTACTTTTTAGATACGCACTTATGTAATGGGTTTATTAAACATTTGGTACATTTCTTGATTTCCCGATCCTGGCCATCTAATCTCCTGAAATCCCACTATATCAACATTATATCGGCTAATTTCCTTTAATACACATTGTAACTTGTAAGGACCCTGGTTTATACAAGGTTCTGATATTCCATGTTCTAAATCTCAAAATTCCATCATTTCCAGTCCGATTTCAACCGATTTCCGAGGCTTAGTGGTTTTTGGTTTCTTAACGGTATTTTTTTTTACAAGAACGGGTCGTTGGCCCGTCGCTTAACCCCCAACCTGGAGGACCAGTTAGACCAGGCTTAATCTTAAGAAGTTAGTGTTTTTACGATGATCTTTAATGTTATTATTATTATTATTTTGTGGAAATATTGTTTCGTATGGAAATACTTGTTTAGAAGTTTCGACCAGCGACTTTTTGAAACCCGATTTGCCTCTAGATAGAACTTCAAAGAGGTAATTTTTTTCAATTTCTCAATTTTCTTTTGGGAAAAACTTCCCGAAATTTGACATAAAAGACCCTGAAATTTGAATCTTTTTAATTCAAACTTTATGAAAATTTAAACATAAATAGACCAATAAGACAATAATATGAGAAATATTTCAGCGTAAAATATTTTGAAAATGAAATAAAAAAATTTTTGGACGTTTTTTAGTAACACTTTTTTTCTCGTTAATTGTTTTTCTTTTATTTTAATTTACTGAATAAAAATAAGTGAAGTAAAATACAGTAAAGTAATGTAAATTGTAAAGCAAAGATAAGTATAGACAAGAAAGTTGGACATTCTTCGCACCTCGGGCCAGGTACTCTTGGAGGGTGTGCGGAAAATGACGACTATTGTTTTTTTTTATATTATTAACACTTCGCTCAGAATCGTATTATTGAAGAAATTATTTATCGTTTCTTTAAAATTTAACATATCCCCCAAGAGTGTCTGACCCTGTAAAAAACGTGTACTTCGCACCTCGGATGGGATACTCTTGGCGGGTGTATTGAATTTTTAAGACATGATAAATCATTTCTTCAATAAAACAATTATTAGCGAAGCTTCAACTAATACACAATAATAATTATCATATTCCATATATCCATAAGGATTTTCGACATATATTACCTCTCAAAGGTAGGTAGATATAAATTCCGATTATAAATTTGCCTGTTGAAAATGAACATCATAGTTAAAACAATAGCTTTTTCGCACTACTCTGAATCTAAAAAAAAAAAAAAAAAAGACATTTAGAATTTGGAAACAAACGTAATCGGTTAGACGAGAGTCCAGGCTTTTAGAGTATTACGTTCTTGGCTTCGACTTCTCCAAATCGGACTCTCTACTAAGGACACATACCTAACTGCCATGCCCTTGTGAAACTTTTGAAAAAAAATAAATAAAAAATAAAAAAAAACAAATCGTGACTTTTAATAATATTAATACAGTTTTTATTACAACACTAAATATATTATATTTTACAGGTTATTTTTTTTTTTAGGTAAATTCTAACATTCACAGGACGCGGTCCATTCACAGACCCATACAGGTGGTCGGCATATAGTTCTTCGCGTGTAGCGATAATTCCGGGCAGGGGGTGGGAGGAGGAGGGGAGAGGAGAAAACGTCATTTCAGACGGTTTCGCAAGTGTCTCTTCGCGTGATACACCTTCAACCACACGTGCAGCAGATCCACGACGACGACGGTTTGTTTACACAACAATATAGGATTATTGTTTTTTTTTTCTCGTACCGTCTCCCCCTCCCACCGCGGGGGGTGTTCGCACACGATAATATTTTTTAAGTCGACATCATCATCTTCTCCGACGTCGACGGATTTAATCACTCAGCCGCGAATACTTATTTATTTATTAACAGTTAGGAAAGAACGCTGCGACGTTGACGGTGTGCACACACATTATCTACGTGCACGTGCCGGTAGTTTGCATACAGTGCGTGGCTCTGTTGGTAATCTAATGACTAGAACGAAATTGAAAAGCTCGTCTGTTCTGAAATCAATATAAAGTGTACAGTAAAAGTGAGTATAATATATATTATATTGTCATGCGTGTATAGGTATACAATTTATTGCAGACACTGAACTGCAGTTTTTTCAACGCAATACGTGACAAATATACTTCTATTATATTTTTTACCATAGTTGAAAAAAATTCAAAATTCTAAAATAGCCATTTCGCAGAGTTACTTATTGGTAGCAGCGCCAAGAACTTAGAGTTCTCTAAAAAACCTTTAAAATATACATACGCATTTATGTACTAAAAATATACCAATTGTGCTATACATTTTTGCAAAATATGCGAAAATTCGGAAGTAAACTCTTAAAAAGCACTTAATTTTACCCTTTAAACCACAAAAATTAATATAAATTAAAATTAGCATTAAATTTATTATTCATTCTTCTTCTGTTATTTAGGCATTTTTCTTTTTGTAACCCCTATTCCGTTTGATCTTACCTTCATACATCAAATATCTAATAATACTTAATCTCTTTAGTATTCCCCCCGATATCAATAAAATTCAGAATATTAAATATTGAAAAATATGTGAAATATTCACTTGAAATTCAAATATAACCAAAATATGCTCTTATATCGAAAAAGATAAGTATGCAAAATAAAAAGAATTGCATTGAGTTCCTAATGTTATGAAACAAATTTATATATCACTTACCTATGTTTTTAAATGATTATTGAAAAACATGGTAACTCCTGTAAGTCTCCAGCCCTACTTATTAGTAACACGGAGAAAAAAATAATTTTTGGTATTCGGTCGAATTTTTAATGATTGAAAGCATTTTATATTTTCAAAAAATACAAAAAATTGTAAAATTTTACGGTTATTAAACTTTTTTTATAGATAACTATAATGATATTTGGTATTCCAACAGGTCATATTGTACACACAATTCATTAGTATTTGTGTAATATTTATATTTATTTTTATAAGTGTTCAAAATTTCCACAATGGATTAATGTGCATGATTCAATTTTATAGGGCATTTAATAAATGTGGGAGATATTCCGGACGATACGTTAATTTTATTACAAAGATCAAATGGATCTATAAAATTAAATAAAATTATGAATTCTAGTCTATAGTAGATATTTTGATTATTTATAAAAATAAATACAAATATTACAAAAAACATTAATGAGTTGTGTGTACATTACTCTTTTAAGTACTCAAAAGGTATAACCTATTGGAATATTATTCTTTATCGGTTAAAAAGTTTAAAAACCGTGCAATTTTGCTGTATTTTTCGAAAATATAAAATGCTTTCATTCTTTCAAAATTCAATCGATTTAAAAATTGTATTTTTTTTTCGTGTTACTAATAAGAAACTCTACAAAATGGCTATTTCGGAATTTAAAAAAAAAAAAAACATTTTTTGAAAAAATTAAAAAAATAATTTAAGTGGCAACTTTTTGTTAAGGTAAGTGTTTTACTGCACTTCAATATCTGCATTATATTTCGAATTATAACTACTGTCTTTCCAATTAATTTATATACGTTGACGTTACAAAAGCGTATTACCGCGCGAGGAGAACGAGAAAAAACTTTTTACTAGAAAGGAGTTAACGCTGACATTACTGAGTACTAAGGCTGAGATTTCAATGCCCTAAAAATCACAATAAATGATCTTAAAAAAATATGTACAGAACTTACTTAAAAACTCAAAAATGCATTTAAAAATCACTAAAAAATTTAAAAAAACGTATACCACGAGTGTATGTTGAAAAAAAACACTTGGACGATTAACTTATCAATAAATCTGTGACAAAAATCGATTGGATTATATTATGGATAAAAACTTGGGTTAAAAGAATTTAATTAGATAGAATTCTCATGTGACTAATTGGAATTTTTCAATCCGGAGAAAAAGCTGTTTCTCAACATATTATGTTTTACGATTTGGTAATTTGTTATGTTTGTAAAAAAATCAAGTTATTATCAAGTAAAATAAAATAATGAATTCGAATTTTGAATTGAAAAGCTCAAAAAGGGCGCCGAAAACCATGAACCGTTCTAAAAACATTAATAAGATTACCTCAAAATAAAAAATTTTTGAACACTGTGAAATAAAATTTCATATTGTTATTGAAAATTTCGTGAAACGAATTTGTAATAAAATGAGAATATCGAAATTCAGGCCCTTCTGTTAACGATTGTTTCAGTGCGGTATTATACATTACATTAGTAACAATGGACAAACAATGGAGAAAAGCCCAATTTCAATGATGATAAAATCAAATCAGTACGACTCGCTTAAATTGAATTAAGGTTAAAATTGCACCATTAGAGTAAAAAAAAAATAAAAATAATAATAAAAAAAGATTCATTTCAAGTTTAAACCATACTTAACTAAAATGTATGTGATGCGTAAGCACGCTTAATTGGTTATGGCTGGATGTATCTAAACAATGGTTTTAGTGACGTAAACGTGCGAACATGAAAAAGGGTTGAGAACGTGGGTAGATTCGTGGGGCAGGGTCGCAAGATTTTAAAATTCAAAATACGAGACGAAAAGAAAAAAAAGTCGGTGTGCTTAGCACCGTGCTTCTCCGCTCCTCGGGTTACCAGGTGGGTGTGTTGAATTTTGAAAAAACGATAAATAATTTCTTCTACAAAACAATTCTGAGCGGAGCTTCAGTTAATACACAATAATAATTGTCAGTTTTATAAAAACCTTTTTAAAAAAAAAAAACTGTGATCAGGCGAAAAATTGAAAACGGCAAAATACATTTTGAGAAGAAAGAAATGATGATAGACTAAATTTTACACGATAAAACTTTTTTTGACCACTATATTTTTCCAAGGTTTTGCATACGAATTTATTATTCGGGTTTTGGATTTCGGGCTTTTTAGGCATTCGGATGTTGAACACCGCAATATAAAACTAAAATTTATAGTCATGTAATTATAACCATTATCGTTTGGACCAATTAGAGTAAATAGGGTGTTTAGTGTAATATTGTTGTCTATAGGTACATCAGATGTTGTAGTGATGCCTAGGGTAACAAATGCTCAACCTAATAAAATGTTTTAGACCCAACCACGAATGTCACAATTTTGTGATTTGTAAATTCACTGTATTTTCAAGGACACCCAGAAAAATCCAAGAAAAATGTCATTATTTTAATTTAATGTTATTTGTGAGAAAACAATTCAATGATGAAATAGCATTTGGTGCAAAAGATACTTACAACACTATGCATCAATTTTAAAATTAAAATATTTATCCGAATTTTTTATTCAGGTTAATTGTTAATGAAGGTGTTTCATAAAAATTAAATGGGTCATAAGGGTTTCGGGTGTTGATAATTTTAAGGGTTTTTAAGGGGTTAACGGATTCGGGCTGATTCGGGTGTAAAGCTTTGAATTTTTCGTACTTCGTCTATCTATATTCAAATTTTCATAAAGTTTGGATTAAGAAATTTAAAAAAGTTCACTGAAGCTTTTTTAAATTTGGAAAATTTTGAAAAATGACGCTTTTAAAATACTATCCAGAATCAAATCCCGATTCAAAAAGTCTTAAAACAAAAACAAAAAAATAGGCAATGTAAAAACATTATGGCTTTTTTCGTTCCACTTAGAATCTAAAATTACTATGCACCTACAGTATTTAACAATTTGAATAAAGATGTGCTAGTTGACCGATACGTTTTAACTTGTTTTTAGCCGCGTTGAAGTCGATTTAAAGTCAAACGAGATCGAGCGAATCTAGTTATGAACTACAAAACATATTTTGGTAAATAATAACTTAGTTAAAATATTGAGATCTGTATTGTCTCGATAATTGCCCTCGACCGCTTTCGTGAAAAATAAAACGATAATAATGACGTTCGCGTGTATAACACCGTCTGATTTCCTTCAAAGACTGCAATTTGCAAAAATACCTATTGACGTATAGAGTAGACCGTTTACAACAAAGGACGTATTGCAGTCGAGTCCCATGACCCAAATTAACACCTAATTCAGTCTGATAAACAACCGAAATGAGTTCAAAAATACAACTTAATTCAGTCTAAAAAATAACCTATTCCGTCCGAGTTCGAGTCCGAGAAAAAATAAAAACAATAATAATTTCCTCCCCATTTTACACGCGTATAAAACTGTCAGTATAATTATGCTCGTGATTTCATTTAAATATACACCGGTATGGCGGCATAATTAAAAATTCAGTCTTTAATATTAATAACATATTTTCTTTATTATTATTATTATTCAAAACTTAATAATTTCATCGTTTTTTTTCCACCATAAATATTTTGTGAATCGTAAGTTTACTCAATTTTTGTAGCAAAATATAATATATAGAGAAATAAATTTATAGATTAAAACAAAAACATAATATTAATTTCTTGTTGATGGTTGAAAGTTTAGTGCTGAACAATTAACTGACCAATCTGCAATCTGAATTATAGATATTTAATCCTGATTCAGATTCAATCTGTCGATCCGGTTTTCTGTTTCAATCTGTTGATCCGAATTTCAGTTTCAATCCGCCCCTCTAGTTGGTCGGATCACGTCAATCCGTTTTTATATTTTTGATTATTATCTATTTATTTTTATTTCTAAGCGTTTAAAGTTAGAATTTTGACGACATTGTCTACTTCAAACCAAATTAATGCTTAAAACGCTAATGAAACAATAAATGGTTAAACCAATTTTTACGAAATTTGGAACGTAGATAGACATAAATACGGTGAATATCTGGTGAATATTTTAGTGAAATTCCGTTCAAGGAAAACAGGGTTTTTTATAAAAAAAAATAAGTCAATTAAATACTGACAATCATTACTAAAAATAGTAAAGCAGATTTGCATGTCCTACTCTGAGAAGAGTTGTACAATAAATTGAACATCGAAGTTTTTGAGTTACTTCTAAAAAGTATCCATCTGATTGTGTACACGTAAACACTGTTTTAATCCAGAAAAATATTTCGTAGCCTATCAGACAAACAAACTTTCAATCAGTAAGTTGAAATTTTAATAACTTAATTTTTACACTCAGATAACAATAAATAACCTGTCTAATATTGTCACCTCTGTTTGTAGTGAGAACGGCTTTTTGTTTGTGTGTTAATTTGACTGGTAAACGATTTGTGCACTAAAAACGATACATAAAGCGGTTAACCTGTTAAACAGTGCCACACTTGCCCTGAGTATGTTGCGCATTGCATACCCATGATCATAAAATGGTTAGTTGAAATAATTTTCAAATTGAACAAAACTCAAAAATCCGGATTGTAGCACGAATCCGAATCAACAGATTGAATTCCGATCAAACGGATTATGGTGTTTATTTTCAGCACTAGGTAGTTGAAACTTATTTATTGAACATATTTTTCGAACAAAATCGAATTAGGTTTTATGAGACTGAATTAGAAACATTGTCGGACTCAATTCGGTTTTAAATATAATTTCTTATCTGAAATTGAACTGTTCGAATCCCTGTATAAATTATTATCTTATGTATTATCTCATTGTGCAATAATAATAGTAATATGTATGTTATTTTCGCTTAAGTCACCGGTCGTTTTGCTGGCTCAAAACAGCACGTTTTGGAACCACCTCCACGGGCTCGTTTTGCATATCGCCTTCTGCGTCGGACACCCGTAACGTTTCAGGCACAAGGCAAGCTGTTGGTCGCATTCGCACAACCTTTGGCTGCATCCGCCTCCTAATGCTGGAAGGTGAAACATGAAAAAAAAAAAACACATTGAGGTAATGCGTGTTCCATACAATAATTAAAACACAGATTATAATATTATGAAATCATACGGTGCACACTTCTTAATATTATTTTCCGACAAAACGACCTGATGTCAATTCAGTGTGACCACATACCCTCGTATTAAGTTATCGTACAACACCTTTTGTTATAAAATTAATAAATTGTTGTAGGTACTATTTTTGATGTGTAAAAGGGAGCCGGGAAAGATTAGTGAATTTCTTTCGAGTACCTACAACGGGAGCATATAATATAGTAAACAATACAAGTCAGTAGCGCAACCAAGAGGGGTGTTTTGGGTGTCTGGACACCTCCCTTGAACCATATTTATGGAAATTTCATTCAATGAGTATTGATAAAAAGAAATCCTTTTAACTATACAATAATTATAACCTCTATTAATTTAGAAATATATCATAGTTAAGATAAACATAATATTTAAACATTGCTCAATATTTTATGAAATATTTAACGTTACATTATCAATACGAGTTAGAACATCCATTACAAATTATAATTGGTAATAATTTATTATGGTATAATAGAAATCAAGAAACAAGATATCTATTCAGAACAATAAGTATTGTTGATACAAGTCATCGATGATAATATTATTTTAAAACAATAATTTCTCATAAAAACTTTTCCCTCCCCCGACAGTTGTAACACTGATCTGAAATCAGATTTCGATTTGTTTTATATATTTGCGTAGGAATTCGTATTCGAACAGGAAGTGCACCGTCTGGTTATTCTTGAGTACCATCAAAGTATGTTTACATAAAATATGTGCAGTTAATAACTTTATTTTGAAAGCTAGTCAAAATGTGTGCATGGCCAATCGACCTTTTTTTGTTATATATAAAATTCATAATTTTGTATTTATTATCCGTGTATTAAAAGAAAACAGTATGTATTTACTCTTACAAACAAAAAACATTAAAGATATACTTATTTTTTACACAGGGCGAGACAGTCAAATGGCCGACTAAAAAAATGACTACAAAAAAAAATCAACAAGTAATTTTTTAACAATTTCTTTTAGGACTTCAAACCGGAATACATTTTTTCGGTTAATGGTTTTCGTTCTTACGATGTATTTTTTGGTTTTAAAAATCTGTTAATAATGTTCTTATATTTTCTAGTTAACTAAAACCGGTTTTACATTTTAAAAAAACGGTTAATTCGTTCTTCATACTTATAATTTAAAATATGTGATTAATAATAAATAATAATTAACACCTACAGAGTTTAGTTGTAAGAAAAATAATAACATTGACATAGTAATTAGTGAAAGTCAATTTATTCCCTAGATATAATTCTATGGATGTAATTATTGATTTTTAAGTAAAAATAATTATATTCCATTACTGTCAAAACCATAATACGTATATACATAATAACCATAAAATATGTTTTATCAGTGGTTGACACGTCCGACTCGCCTGACCATCACCGATCCATCACTGATTTCATACTATTATATATCGTGTTTCAAAGTGTTAATAACTTATAACAGTTAACGTTTTAAATGAACGTTAGAGTAAAAAATATTTGTATGCCATAATAATATCTGATTGAAACAGTAAGATTAAAGGGGGAAAAAAGTCATCATAAATATGAAAAAATTAGGGATGGGTCGAACATTAATTTTTTCGAACTCGAACTACTATTTTTTCTCGAACTGTTCGAACTCGAACTGGAGTCTGAATTTTATTCGAACTATTTATGAACTTTCGAACTTCAAAAAAATTAAATCATTTGAGGATTTATTCATAATTAATTTGAAAAGGAAAAATATAAAAGTAGTAAAATTTTAAGTTAATGTTTAAAAGTTACATGTTTTAAATGTTTTAATACTTTTAAGTTTCAATTGTTTAACTTTTAAATCAACATTTTAATAACAAGTAAAAGTAAAAATTTTGGAAAAAAAAATCTGCCGATTAAGCTGTTCGAACATTCTAACATATACTTAACTCAAACTATTCGAACTGTTCGAGATTGAATTCCAACTGACTTTACTCTTGAACTTCGAACTGTTCGAATTTCTTAAAGTTCAATGTGTTCGAGGGTTCGAAGAATTCGAGAACCCATTCCTAGAAAAAATATATTTCCGAAACTCCTGGGGAGAGTGGGGGACAAATGCCCCATCTCGCCCGTCCTTTCCGCGAGCTCTTCTTATATAATGTTCGCTAATTATTTAAAATGTAAATTACTAAAAATCTACTCATACATCTCGAGGGACGTAGGTGTTTTCCCCTAAACAGGTACCTTATGGTTAACAAGCAAATATCGTTTTCGTCAAAACTCGAAAAAAATATGTTTTGGTTTACGCCAAAAACAAATATTATTCGTTACAAAATGATGAAAACATTTTTGAAATCATTGTTGCGTGTTTCGAACCGGAAGAACCATCCGATTGTTTCGTTGAGAGGATGTTTGTCCGATTTACGAAAGGCTTACAAATAACTGCGAATATTTATAACTGAACGTTATACTACACCGGAAGAAAATACTTTTGCTCCTAAACTGTAGGCATGCAATAAATTTATCCAGTCTTAAATTAACAATGAATGCATGCGCACTCATTTCATGAGCACTTCAATAAAATAAATTTCAATTCAAAATCACCTTCTATTTTTACTGTTTGGTTAAATATTATTCTCTATGATGTTCAAACTGAAAACTACGTAAAAATTAATAGCTCAAATAATTTTGAAATTTCAAAAAAACGTCAAGTATTTAAACGACAAGAAATAACCTAACGACTAACTTAACGACCTACATATCGCGCAATACAAATCGAACACACAAAAACTATAGGAGTTCATTAAATAATCTATATGTGTCATTACTTGTGTATTTGTAATATTGTTTATACTATCATAATGTATTATAAAATCGAGTTTTGTTTATTAGGTCACTAATTATTGTATATCAGTACGTTTATGTGCATTAATTATTTATTTTAGTTTCTGAGTAGTGAGAAGTAGCTTATGATTTTACAATGATGTTTATTATTATTTATTTTGTCTCTTCTTGGAAACAATTTTTTGTGTAGAAATACTTGTCCGACAGTTTCGATCAGTAACTCTATGGATCCCAAATCACACAAAGATGGTATTTTAAACAGGTAATTTTTCAAATTTCTTAATGCTTTTTCCAAAAACGAGTAAAATCTGTCGAAAAATTGACAAAAAACGGTAAAATGTGCTATTATCGGAATTCTTATAAAATTTAAAATTGTTTTTTTTAACATAATTTCAAAAACAATGTAGTTAGAAACTTAAAACTTTCACCAGCTACTAAAAATGGTCACGAGAACACTTCGTAAAAAATTTCAAAAACATTTGATCAATTTTGAGTTAAGTATAGCATTTTGAAAACAATGTAAATTTCTCGTTTCTCGTTAGTTTAAATCTTATTCAGTAAACTGAAAATTAAATATTTCATACTTTTTTCAACCACGGCTGACCAGAGGCGACTCGATAAACATTAGTACTAATTATGTTATAGTGCATAAGTGTTGATTTATGATAATTAGAGCCGCTTTATTCTATTTTATTATAATGTTTATATTTTATTGTTATTCGGAATTATTTATGGAGTATTCATTAGATGCAAGAGAATATATGAAAATCAATTTTCGTTTTTCGTAAATGTCGTATATAACCAAATAATTTTTAGTTCAATATTTAACTTCAATGCGTCAAACTGATAATATTATTGTAAGGTATTAGTAGAAGCTCTGCTAAGAATTGTTTTATTGAAGACCTGATTTATCGTTTCTTTAAAATTCAATAAACCTTCAAGAGTATCTCATCCGAGGTGCGAAGTACACACTTTTTTTCATTTGACATTTAAGAGGACGTCATTCTGGTTTTTATGGGTTTTATTTTTAAATTTTATTTTTCAATATTATTTTTTATGGTAATTTAAACTTCTAAGAAAAATCAAAATTTAACAATCTAAAAGTACCTATTTAATTTTAAGTAATATGAAGTTTAATAATAATCCTGTGTAATTGACTTTTTATTATTACTATGTGATCGTTTTATTTTCTGTCAAACATAGTTAAAAACTATTTTACAAGAACATGTTTTACACGGGTTACATTATAAAAATAAATACATGGTAATTTCACACTATACTAAGGTGAATATTATCATATTATCTGTGAGTTGTGACGTATCGTTTTTTTTTTCAAACTTGGCACAATGTGATTTTATAAGGATTTGAAAAGTTTTAATAACGTACGTCTTTCATAATTATTTTATTAAGAAAATAAAAACATATGTCTTAGATAAATTTCCCCTTCTATATTGTGTAGAGTACTTATTACTCATCGCACTATTAAAACCAAGGGCGTATTTGAGGGGGGCTGAAGGAGTGATCGCCCCTCCCTGGACCTCTAATTTCATCTATTTTTTAGATTCTGAAATGAAAAAAAGAAAGAAGTTAATGTTTCGACAGTGATAATTTTTTCTTTTCTTATAAAAATATTCATCCAAAAGGTTCATACGATAATTTTTTAGATAAAAAATCGCATCCTGGTAATACTTTAAAGAGGTAATTTTTCCAGTTTTCAATTTATTTTCCGAAAACAAGAAAAATTGCGAAAAATTCAATAAAAACGGCAAAATTTGCGTAAATGATACTTTCGTGTCATACAAATTCCAACTTTAAACAATTATAAAAAAAGGCGAGTGAAGTTATGCTAAATTTTCAACTAGTAATATCGAGAATTCTAAATTTTATGTGATTAAATATTGCACAACACAAGGTAATTCCAAAATTCTATATTTATCCAAAAAGTGATTAAATTTCATACATTTCTATATAAGTTATACCTACCTATTATATATACCTACCTATTATGTATATTACCTACCTATTATAAATGGGTGAAAATTTCAAGTTTCTAGTATTCCGGGGTTACGGCTAAATTACTAAAACTGGTTTCATGCAAATCTCTTTTACGGCGCATTTGAACGTTTTTACTCAATTTTTCAGCAGTTTTTCCTTGTTTTTGAATTAAGTATTGAGAATTTTGAAAAACAACCTGAAGTACTATAGGGATGCAATTTCTAACCTATAAGAACTTACTTTATAAAAAATGTTTTGATGAAAAAACAAGTGTTTCTATACAAAAATGTGAAATAATGAATAGACATTATAGTAAAGGCATTAAATTCTTGTAATTTTCGGTCTCAATAAATGCGGTAGTGATGTGATGTCCTCTCGATTATTATATTGACAAAGTTCCCCGGATTAGTGGTAACCTAAATGTTTTTATCGTTTGTATAATGAATTATAATATTTCTTTGGGCCGAAAAGATATTTGAGCGTTGACCACAAAATATACTTCTTTGGGTGAAAACAGATTCGCCCATCTAGATTCGATTCGATAACAGTGTATCATTTTCGTCCGTCACACGTGCAATGTACCAAGTAACAGAGTGTTTTCAATGACACTTCAAATTGATTTCAATCCGATACGAAGTCTACTTTAAATAATAGCATTTTCCCCCGAAAACGTAGTGTATATATTATTATAAATCGAAATTGAAAATTTACAAACGTACGCGTGTACGATAATTGAATAAAAAAAATGTTTTCGGGTTTTTGGGAGCGATTTTCGAAAAAAAAATAATCTCGAGAAGTCAATTTAAAGTAAAGCTTCGTGACAAATCCAAATCTGTTTATTCAGATTTTTCCTTATCGCGTGCCAATACGTATATCTTTTGGCGGAAAACGACACTTGATTCGCACTGACTATATCGCACGCGCGCGTGTTGTCGGATCGGATCCCTTTTTAATATTATTTTAAGCAAGTACAATATTATATTATACATAATAATATATTATTATATCGTCTGACTTTTGAACATTTAAAATTGGCCTTTTTTTACTTTTTAGATCCGACGAGTGCGAATACGCGGTCGGGAAAAGCAAACTGCAAATAATAAAAAGCGGACATACTTCGCACGATGGGTGTACTTCGCACGATGGGTGTACTTCGCACGACAGGTGGTATTCTCTTGACGAGCGTATTATATTTTAAAGAAACGATAAATCATTTCTTCAGTAAAAC
>JAIPRM010008886.1:0-15388 GCA_025469315.1 Stegophylla sp. TES_Ste_2020
TCGGAAATCAAAAAGTTATTGATCGAAACTTTTGGACAAGTATTTCTATACGAAAAGTTGTACACAGAAAAAAAAATTAACATCATTGTAAAAACACTAGCTTCTTCACTTCATTCAGAATCTAAAACAGATATAAAAATAAAACTTCTGATGAAAAAATACTAAGTTAATAAAGAGAGGTAAGACTTTAATAAACTAAAAAAAAAATGCAAAATATTATAAAAATTATAAAATAAAAAATGACCAAAAAATTTTTAAAAACCTCAATAGAACTCCAAATAATAAAAAAAAATTAAACTGTTAAACATGACAAAAAACCTAATAATTAGAAACATAAATAAGTGAAACAATTTAAATTTGAACGCTTTTATATTTTAAAACATCCCTGACTTTTCCCTGAAAATTCTAGGTTTCTCAGAAAAGTTTATATATGTCTTATAATTATAAACAGTAAAATGCATTTATTTCTTTCTCTTTAAATTTGTATTTTTATTACTATTTATTATTTATGTTATTCATAATCATATTAATAACAATATTGAAAAAATGAATAAGTAAAATAATTACCAGTACAATAATTAGAAACTTATTCCTGAAAACAGCAATTTATCATGGTACAAAACAAAAAATATATTCCAATATAAAATTTCTATTAAATTCAAATTCTATGACTTTTCCCTGTTCTTCCTGACCAAATAAAATTCCCCAACTATCCCTGGTTTCCAGAAAGCATGGATTACAAGAAAAAAAAGTTAGTAGTGTTATTAAGTTCAAGTTATGCCACAAAAATTTGTCAAGTCATATAAAATAAAGTATAGTTTGTGTATTTAATGTCAAGTCACAAGTGCAAAAGATATTAAGTCAGATAAAACAAATTGAAAGTATATTGGTATAAATGATAAAAACTATTCTTCAAAGAAATTAAAAACAAATATTGAAGTACAGAAATATTTATATTGTCACCTGAAAAATTTATATTTTTGACTTCACATATTTTTCACAAAGACCATTGATTCGTAAAGTAAAACTGAAGTGTTTGCTTTGTAACATTTTTTCAATACTTTTTTCATTTAGTACACAATAAAATATGCTATGAATCAAGCCCAAAATATTTTAAGAATTGTGAAATACCTATAATGATTGTGTTATGAAGGTGCGTCGGTGCTTATTTGCCAAATTTAAATATAAAAATAATTTTTTTTAAGTGTATTTTAAAGAATTATTTTTTATTATTGTCCAATTTGTGTTCAATTATTTCTGCACTGTCATACTTATGTTGAAATTGGTGTAAATTGTAAATTGTTCTCTAGCATTAAATAAAAAATAAATTATTTAAAATAGATATTCATAAAAATGAAATAAAACTTTTTCATATTTAATGGATAATTGCATAGTTTTAATTTTTTTTTCTTTGTGCATATTATGCCAATTTCATCTTTTATATTTCTTCATCCTTAATTATTATATTTAAATTCCATAACTATCTACAGCTAAATAAAGTCCAAGATTAATTTTCTTATAATATAAGAGCTAAGTGACATGTTTTAAGGAATAATGCATATTAACCACATAAATAAAAAAAAAAAAAATAGAAAAAAAATGTTACATAGGACCATTTTCAAAAACTCTTCAACTATATGTTTTTCATTATTTTATTAGTAAAAATAAATTATTAACTTTTAAAATATTTGAGCCCAAATAACACAAAAAAATTTGAAAACAATGTTTTTTTCTTCTTAAAAATGGCAACATCATTATAATAAAACTTAAAAACATCATATTGGTAAATAAAGAAAAAAGTTCCATGTCATACAAATACTATTAAAATAGGTACTAATTAATAGGTAATAGTATACACATTAAAATTAATTACTTAAATTAAACATTTTAAATAAGCTACAGTTTCTCCATGAGCTGTTGTATATAATCCATTACACGTTCATCTCTTAAGATTGTCATATGATCTGCATTTGGAAATACTTGATGATATACTTTATGCTTTTGCATTGTCACCCAGTGACCACAGCCTTCGAGGCTTCTGCTGTTGACTGTACCATCTCCATCTCCATAAATTAACTTAGGATACTTGGCTGGAAATTTTCCAGGATCATAAACCATCCTAGAAATTAAAATAATAATATAATATGAATAAAAGCATTTAGTGACTAACAAGAAAACAAATTTTAAAATAAAAGTTTTAACATAAAATTATTGGTTTTATGCAACTAGGCAAGAGTAAAAAATATAGATTAATCAATCATTAAGTTAAAAAAAAAAATGTATTTTGTACATGGGAGTATATTTTGGGGGTCAGGGATATATTTAACTAGTACAGATTATATTATAATATTATATAAACAAATGTAATATTTGTTAATTTCATTCTTATTCACTGCCAAATATTTGTCACTAACACAGAGAAATAAAATATGGTGAACTCTTTTTAACTTTCATCACAAATATAAAGATTTTTACTTCATTTCTATAATAATTTTACATAATTAAGAGAAATGGTAATTAAATTTATTACATTTAATAACCTAAAGCATATTATGCAAAAATAATTGTAATGTTAATATTTAACTTGGACATTATATTGACATAACTTTGTTTTATTTATTAAATATATTATACTATTATAACTGAAGTTTACTAATACATCATTAAAGAAAATCATTTTGAAATTTACAATGTATCTAGAGAAATGATATATGTACATGATTTTTTTCTTTCTATTATGGAAGATTTATATATATTTGTAACTAATAGTATACAATGTGTATAAATATAAACATAGTAAAAATAGCTAAGGTACCATATTTGAATAAACATGTATAACAGGGGTGGCCAACTTGAGACTTACGAGCCACATGCGGTTCTCGTATTATTTACAAAAGTCAAGTCATTATTAGTTTTAAATTATAAAAATTAGATCAAATTAGATCAAATTATATAAAATTATAAAATATAAACATTTTGACTCTTAATATCATTGTATTTACCCATATGACTAACAAACATATTCATGTTGGCCACCCCTTAAATATAAGCTCAAGACATAATCATTTAAGATATTTACTATATTATACAAAGAAGCCTATGTTCACGGTCGAAATTATCAAAATTAAAACTAATAATATAACTTTGAAAATATAAACTTTTTTTAATTATCTTTAATCAAGTATTAAACATTGAATCAGGTAAAACTATTTTTAAACTTAAAATACACAAATATTTTTCCCTATGCTCAAAATTTCATAGGTATTAACTCAATGAACTATTTGTTATACCTATTTTAAGATACAGCACTAATAACTCTAATATTACAAAAATGTATTTTAATTTTTTCATAACATTTTTAATTTCTTGTTTTAAAGTCTCATATTATCAAAGATGTTTTGTTATTGTTATCAAAGGTAACTGAAGTCTGCCCCTACCTATGGCATATTAGAACATTTTTTCATTACGATTTTGGAATGAAAAAATAATGATTCTATAATGATAATAACTACACACTGTACAAGTGCTAGTTATTACACAAGCACAATAAAATATAGAAGTTGCAGTTATGATTTCATAAATTCTCAACGTGGCAGGATAGGCGATAGCTACATCTATAGAAGATTTTATGAATTAAGTCCATGAATTAAGATTTCAGGAAGAAAATTGTATTTAATGGTACATTAAATAGATAATTTTTCATTACTCTTAATAGTTTTGCCAAGCATAAAAAAAAACTACTGAAAAATTAAGTAGAAACAGTTAAATAATTAAATTATCATTAAATTATTATAAGTAACTTAGTTGTAACTAAAGTCATAGAGATAAATGACAACTGCATATTATGTTGCCTTTTAATCCTATGCAATGCTCTCCAAGCTAAAAATTTGTTTTAAGACTCCCTGATTCAGAATATGAAAATTTAATCTAGCATTTTTTTTGCATTCTAAGGAATTTTGGTTATAAATGCATTTTTTTTTTTTTTGCTTGTTAACATCATTTTTTTAATTTTAATGTCATTATTTCATATTACATGGCATTTTTAGTAATTTTTGTAAATTATCGATTATTTTTCCAATAAAATTAAGACTTTCAGGAATGATTTTACATTTAAAAAATAATTTTATCATAGTTATTGGAGAGTTTTTGTTATAATTATATATACTTCATTGGTAGGTACTCACACTATATCATAAAACTTATTTTTACAGAATATACCTCCCGATGTACACGTTTATCGAATATTATATTTATAAATTGTATACAATGAACCTGATAATCTCTTTGTCAATAAAACGACATTAGGTTTGACGTTCAAGTCGATTTTTTAATTTTCTTATTCAGTTTAAATATGTTTGGACATTAATAATTATATATTTTTCAATTTGTATTTAAAAAAAAAAAATTTCCAAGTCATTTTTTACCATTTTTAGATTTAAAAACAATTATATGGAGTAATTTTTGGTATATTTTTAGGTCATCAACATCATATCTCTAGTCATTAACAATAATCATAACAAATTTAGTCCGAACTTATAATACTGGAAACTTCACAGTTTACCTCTGTTATTAACAATAGTGTAATACAGACTGAGATAATTTTCAAAAAAAAAATTCCAAGCATAGCACACTATTAAATTTGATATTTTTTCTCTGGAAGGAAAATTTATATTTCATAAATATATTTTTGCGAATAATTGTACAAGTAGTATACTTTTAAAGTTTTAAATAGTAAATAATTGACCATGATTATAAAAGTGTTATATTATATATATAAAGGGGGTCAGAATTTTTTTTATTTTTGTATCCAACCAAAAAAAATATTTATGCTAAAATTGTATAACTTTAAGGATAAATATTGAAGAATATCCATGATACTAAAAAGTTCTACTTTTTAAAATCTAAAATTCTGCTCTCTGCTTAAAAAAAAAAATAAAATATACTTTTCCACAGTAAGGATTGAGATGCCGTGTAAACAATGGACTTCTACACCAGGTGGTCCAAAATCCATATATTGTTTGACGTCTTCGAACATTTCATACCCAGTCATGTAATTTAAGCCTCTGTTAAAATAAAATGAAATCATAATAAGTATAACATCATTTTTAAAATAAAAGACCTAAAACTTAAAAAAAACTTACTCAAAATATGATTTATAATCTGTTACCGTGAAATTTTTTTTATCTGTTTCAACCAATACTTCATCCGGTTTCCAAAAATATGGAGATGGTAAGAGCCATGCCAGACTTGGAGATGTAATTTGCTCAGCTTTAAGAACACTGCCACTCAGTACATAGACACCTAGGTCATCTCCTAAGAATCAAAAAACATTTAGTTTTATCATTAAATTAATTATAAAATACAAATTTTTCTATTTTCTATTCTATCATACCAATAGCAAAAACTTTCAATGCTTTAACAGCACCTCCCCAAGCACCAGCTAATGAAACTAATGCTCTGACATATTGATCCTTCCATTTTTGTGTTTGCTCCCGCAAAAATTTCAGAGTCATACATCCTCCCATACTGTGTACAATAAACACAACTGGTGTATTGTTATTTTGTTTGTATGTTTCTTCCGTTAGATCTTTTAATTTTACAAAAAATTCTTTATTTTCATCTAAAACAAAAAAAAAAAAAATATTACTATAAGATAAAAATAAGCATATATTCAAGTATTGTTCCTTACTGGGAGCTTTTCGGAAATCATAAGGAGCTCCTCGGATAGAAATTTCACGTTCTAGTCCAGTTCCTACTAATATATCAGCAACACTCTTGAAGTAAGAGCCAAAGTAAGATAAACTAGGATCAATGTATTCAACAGCAGTAGAATTTCCCCAGCCAGGTACTCTAATATCTACACCCGGAGGACTATGAGTTGTGTGGGTAACATTATCATATATCAGTCTCATATTATCTATCTATATATAATAAAATAATATTATAAATTATCAAATTAAAAACAACAATTTAATACATACCAAACAGTCTATAACAACCGGTACTAATAATTCGAGATTTAACCATATATTGGCATAAGTTTCAGTTTTTTTATCACAAATGTAATGAACAACGCTGGGTTTATTCAATTTAGCATCAAGACGGCTACCTCCATCGCCAGGAACTGCAAATTATAAAATATCAGTTAATAAAAAAAAATATTAAATAACGGGGTATAGACGATAAGCTTCTTAATTTAATTTAAAATTAATTTAATTCATAAAAATCTATCTGAATCAATATTCTGAAAATAAATAAATCAGTTACAGACAAATAAGACAAATTAAGACCTGCTGACTACCAATATATAGTCCTCATTCATAAATACTTTAATATGAATAAATGAATAAACATTTTATATGAGAAAATAAAACAACATAATATTGTCGGTTAATAAGCTAATTGAAATAACCCTAACTTTTTTTGAACTCATAGTTATCACCAAAATGGACAAAATTAAGATAAATACACTTTATAGTCATACCTTCAAATGACTAACTCCGATCTAAAATCAATATCAACTACTTTTTTTTAGTGTAACCCACACTTTATTTAAATTTATATAGTTATTTAAAATTGTATAATTATAATAATGACTACAAAATGTTAATATTTATTGAAAAACACTAATATAGATAACAATAATAATGTGATAAAATTATTTATAAAACTTCAAATGATAGCATCAACATACACTTTATTAAACTAAACTTATCACAGAACTTTTTAAAATAATCAGTGGCGTATTTAGGGGAGGGTTTTAGAGGTTCAAACCCTCCCTGAAAAATATGGTTGATACAGGATACAAGTGTAAATTAATTTAAGCTATGTATAAACTATATCCCAATGGTACAGCATTGGAAAAAAGTAGATTACAGGCATAGATATGAATGAATATAAATAATTTTAGCTTAATATAATACCAAATAATATGTAAATATAGTGCTTAAAATATTTGTGTCAGTGTGAGTGTGTATTATTATTATTAAAGGAATTTTCATAAAATTATGAATAACAATTAATGACGACTATGGTCTCGTAACAATAGTTTCAATGACAATTAAATTATCCATAAGACTAATTCGTTGTTTTTTACGTTCTTACATGAGAAGACAAATAAGGCAAAACTCTATTAAAATAAAGTTGATTCGTAATATTAATTAATTTATTCTTATTTTATAACCCTCTTTGAAATTAAATCCTATATACGCCATTGAAAACAATAGCACATGAATAATTTGTTAGCCATCAATTTTCCAAAACTAATAAAGAAAAAAATTTGTAGTGTAAAAAATGAAACAATTTCCAAAAAATCTTTTGCTACGTCAATATATATATATATATTTAAAGGCCAGAATCTGAAAAAAAACTTTCAATATCAGTACCAAAATAATCCTTTAAATTTTGCAACAGAGGTTTTATAACTAACATCATCAAAAATGTATTCCAAAAAAAATAAATAAAACAGTAGAAAATAAGTGTATTGAGAGACAGACAACAAAAAAGACTGCAAAGAAAACTCAACCAGATGAAAAATAAATTTTATATTTGTTATTGTATACCTACTTTTAAGATGTATTAAAGATTAACATTTGAAATTCAATAAATGCATTATTTTCTTTTCTTAACTTATTAAAAAATAGTTTTTAAATTTATGTCATTAAAATATATTTTGAATATAAATAATCTAAAATGGAGTAAGTTCCATAAACATACTCCATTTTATTGTATGCAATTATAGTTTGAGATGGACTGAACAAATCTGGTTTATATAAATTAGAAGTTGTGGTACCTTAACACATTAATTAAAAGTACACTTTATACATATAGATATTATTCAACTGTCAAAAAGATTTTTGTTTTCTTAATATAAATGAACTCAAATTAAAAAATATTTTTTTTTTCCAATCATTAAAAAAGTATATAAACAGCTATACTATACAACATGAACATAACACTAAATCAAAACAATTATGCAATATAAATTAAATTAAGTGTAAAACTATTATTCTAAATTTATAGAAATGTAGAATATGTAGAATAATTCTACATTCTTAGTCAAGCGCCACTAGCAGCGTAATTGCTAATAATATTGATAAAATTAAACAAAAACATCCATGCACCATAAACCGACTGCATAAAATTGTTTGTTTATGAGTACTAAATGACCGTGATAAATATGAGAGCGAAGTGTCTACAGCTGAATTTTTTATAGACCATAAAAATATAAACTACAGACAGTCACGGATTGACCATAGAGGTGAACATGTTAAATATAAATGTAGTTTTGGTTTATATATGCTTTAATTAGAATTTTATTATTTTATGACAATGTAGTCTATATTATATTATATAGTATTACATTATCTTATTTTAACTTTGTTAAAACTAATATCTTCATTGTATTGCTATTCTTGACAAATAAAATTATCAATATAAACAAAAAGAAATGAAATAATATTATTTAGGTACCTATTTTCTTTTATTAATATTATTTTAAGTCAATGTAGTATCAATCACTATCAAAAATATCAGCCTACAAAGATTCATGCCATTCATAGAACTATAACCCACTTTGGAGTTATGAAAAAAATAGGTGTACCTACCTTATTTAATTTGGTTAGGTATGATATTACTTTACAAATATATTAGTCAATTGTACAATAAAAAAACAGTATTTTAGTGCCTCCCAAAAATGTTATTATTGAGGATTATCGGTCTATGAACGGACAATAATATATTTTAAATTAAATTAATTATAAATTGCAGTTAAATAGATTTCTAATATTTGTTTTAGTCTATATGAAATTTATTTTATTAATAAATGTTATAAATTATTATTTACATTAAATAACCTTAAAGGTATGTATATTGAAAAAAAATATTATTTTTAAATTTAAAACATGTTATATATTAAGTACCTATATCATTAATTTATGACAGGTAATTCAAGGAATATAAATAAAAGATAATAGGTACCTAATTAATTTACAATATTTGTAAAATTAATTATAAAATGATAATATTAACCTATATTAATAATATATGCATATTAATGTATGTAAAAAATAATTTAATTAAGTACTTAACCTTCATCTTTTGAGGAATTAAAATGATTACAATTATTACTGGCAAAATAAAAATAGAATTATATTTTGTTATTGTTAATATTTAATAATGTAATGATTCAAATACAACACAAATAACAGATTAACAAATAATAATCTCAAAAATAATATTGTTTATCTATTACACAAAGATAGAAGTAGTTTTTTTTGCAAGTCACACAATTTTATTAGGTACCTATACATTTTTAATTAAATAAATCAAGCGATGTTAAATAGTGAGTTTAATGAAGATGAATTATTAATTGGGTAATAATAGCCTTTACAGTTAATAATAAAGACATTGGCCTTCAAATACCAAAATTGCTTAATAATAGGTACTTAATTGTGAAGAAAACTGAAAGAATAGTTTTCTTCTTAGAAGATAAAAAAAAATACATAAAATATTAATGTACAAATCAAAATCTAATGAGGGAAAAATGTTTTTAACGTTTATCTGATTTTTATTGAAAATAAACAAAATTTACCAGTATGAATAGGTACCTAACAAAAATAAAGATACATTTCTCACTATATTACCTACATGACATAAGATAAATATTTTTTCTGCTTATTTATTGATACCTATTAATATTATTTGAACGCAATTTTTTTATTTTTATTTTTATGTACCAACTTAAATTTATTCTATTATTGTTTTAATCTCCAACTAATTCACAAATAACAACTTTGAGGAATTTGGTTTTTTATGAGCTATTAGAAACTATAGGAATATACAGATTTATAAACATCAAAAATAAAAAAAGGACATATTCGCACCTTAGGGTGTTCTTAACTCCTTGGGTGGAATACTCTTGATGTATGTATTGCATTTTATAGGAAACAATTAATCATTTTTTCAATTAATAAACTATAATAATAATAATTGTCGATTAGGTCTGATTTAACAAATATTATTTAATAATGTTTAATAATCCATATTTTTGGGTGTATTGTGTATGTACATATGAGTGTTTAAATGTGGGTGTATGTGTGCATATCTGTGTCTTGTTATAACTGTCTTTATAAATATACTATAAGCAATAAAAATGCATTTTTATAAATTCATAAACTATCAACAAGCCATCAATTTTAATAGTGTTTTAATGGAAATATATATAATAAATAATATCCAGTACTAGTACAATACTTTTATTTAATGATAAAGTTATCCATGTCTATTTTTATTTATAGTATTTAATATCTATAGTAAATTTTCTATACTTTTTATGATTTTTTTTTTCAAAAAACCCTTGCACAATTTTTAATTATTCATCCCTAAAAATTTTCATGCACTAAGAAATTCAAAAAATGATCTCTCTATAGTGCCAACTAGAGGCAAATCCAGTTTCAAAATAAATAAGTCAATACAACACATTTAACTGAATGGTATGTACATTCTAATAAGTAATATGTAGTGCTTAGAATACCTAATAATTATCCAAAACGATTAAAAAAAATATTTTACTTAGCAATGTAAATGTCGCTAAATCAAATTTTATTTGAATAGAACCTAAAGAAAAAAAATAATGACAAAGAATATTTTATGCATACCTATACTCAAAATTTTTTCTAATGATTTTCAAAGATTTCTAACAATTTTCAACAATGGTTTACCCTTATTAAATCTATTTTAATTGAATCAATAAAATGTTATAATAAATATAGACCAACCTATGTGAAAATGTATTATTTATGTATTTATAATAGCACTATATAAGTGTATCCTTTTATTTCATTATTTTCTAAAAAGTTGAAAATAGCCATTTTATAGTTGAAAATTTAGACATTTAAAAATGGTATGTCTTTTAGAGTCACGATTTTTAATAATATTTTTTAGTTTCAAGTAAAATAGTGTATTATTACTTGATACCATATTCTATGATTTAATGTTTAGATAATAAAATTATCTCCCTTCATTGACTGATAAGACTTGGCAAACCATTTGTTGCTCTTCAAATAATAATGACCATTAATGAATAAACAATTTTTTCTGAAAACTACCAATAATATTAAAAAATATGATATAAATGACAATAAAATGTTGAAACATTAAAATTTTAAGAAAAAAAACTCTACAAAATGGATATAATTTTTCTAAAATAAGAATGAATCTTTTATTATTATATTTTTTTTTTCACCAAAACATTGAATCAATTTTAATAAAAGTTATTTGTAGGTAGTATACCCTTCGAGTCTTATCCAAAGAAATAGAGTTTAATTAAATTCATTACCTCAGGAGATATGGCAAAAAGTAAATCCTTGTAAGACACTTTATAAGTATATAGATATGGATGTAAGGAATTCAATAAAAATGTTAAAAAACTTAGGTTGAAACATTTGTGCAAAGCCACCACGTTAGCCATATTCTTTGTTTTCTTTTTTTGCATTCATTTAGAGTACCAAGAAACGCACTCTTAAAAAATATTTATCTTCTCAATACCTACTTATTTTTCATATTAGTTTAGGTATTAATTGAATTTAATTGTCAATAGACGAAAGCATTTGGAAAAAGCTAATCGTTATCGGTTCGCAATGTGTGTAAACGAACGAATGATGTTCAAAAAAAGGACAGTACTTACCCATGATGACGGGATACTTTGTGGCCATCGCGGACGTCACGGCCGCGACAATTAATAGCCACACGACGGCCGAGTTCGTGGACGACGACATTGTTCATCGGGTGACGACAACGACGACGGGCCGCGGCTATAGTAGAAGATTGTTAGGACGACGGGAGCTACGCAAGGACGACATCGGGTCGAGAGGTGAAGCGGCGAAATTCTGCACAGGAAATAATAATTTACATCGACTCGAAGCCTACTAACTGCGGACAATGTTTTGAGGTGACTGGTGATAACAACAAAGACCACGCTCGTAATTTTCTTATCATTGGATGGCGTCACATTGATATTATCAATGTTTAATATCAACGAACTGTTGTCACAGCAAGTATCTCTACCAGCGTTTCTCAAACTGTGAGTAGAGACCCACTGGAGGTCCCGAGTCAATTTTTGGTGGGTTGTAAAAAGTTTTTTAATTACATATACATTCTAAGAAATGTGTGTTTTTAACCAAACCCTACTATCAAATGATTTATGTTGCAGTTGCAAATTTACATGCATTTAAATGTCATTTCAAAGTGATAATTTAATAAGTAATAAACCAATTTTATTTTTTAGAACTACTTTTTTATTCAGTAAATATTAATTTATTTAGATTTTTAGGGAGGGATTTGAATCGGGTTTCTGAAATCCTACTCCTGTAGGTAGAAATCTTTTCGATGGGTCTATGATCTGCGGCAGTAGCAAACTCTATAGTAATACGATTTCGTCTATATAATATAATAATTTTTTCTATAGACTTTGCGGTAATTAATAGCACCTACAGCACGATTATAAATAATATGACTATAGCAGGCTATCACTGAGCTACCATCTCAGTGGTAGTTGAACTTAGTCTTCATAATATTTTCCGCGCAAATCTATATTTTTTAATATTTATTTAACTATTTATTTATGATAGTAAACGGGTGTAGGCAAACCATAAAATAAATCATTATTGAACATCATATTATAATTTACAATAAAAATGCAATTATTAAATATAAGATGATAATATTATAATATGAACACAACAACATTGAATCCCAAAGTACAGTTACAAAATACAAACATTAAATTTACTGCTTCACGAGACATGGAAAAATGTCCATTATATTAGGTAACATTAGGACTCTCTGAAAATAATATGCTGTCTGCTAAGATATAATTAGTGGTACAAAACAGAACTTTAAACAATGTATTCGCTGATTCACTATGATTAGTGTTTAAGCCAATCATCAAAAGTAATTCAGAGCTACTTAAACTTTACCTTTAAGTATATCACATAAATATCGCGTAAATTAACCTTTATTAACATTATTGTATATGCATATTTGTAATTCTTATATGTGTAGTAGGAAATGTACTTTTGAGATGTACTTATTTTTTAAGGATAGTACTCTTGTTAGTTGCATCGTACTATAGTGTCTTCAACAATATTGTTAAGTACATGCAATTGTTTTAGATTCTGGACTGTATTAAGGTTCAAAATATACTAGAAAGATTTTCACACTTAACAAGTTGACCCTGTAACGAAATTACAATTATTAAAAAGCCAAACATAATTCGCACCATGGGTGTTTTTCGCACGATAGATGTGATTCTCTTGACAAGTGTATTTAATTTTAAAGAAACGATAAACCATTTCTTCAATAAAACGATTCTGAACGAGGGAAGTTAATAATATAAAAAAAAAATGTTAGAAAAATGTCCAAAATTTTTTTTCACATTTTCAAAATTTTCTTACGCCAAAATCTTTCTTATATAATTTTCTATTTATGTTTAAATTTTCATAAAATTCGGATCAAAAAATAATGGTTTCCGAGTCGTTTTTGT
Source organism: Stegophylla sp. TES_Ste_2020 (assembly GCA_025469315.1). Classification (NCBI taxonomy): domain Eukaryota; kingdom Metazoa; phylum Arthropoda; class Insecta; order Hemiptera; family Aphididae; genus Stegophylla; species Stegophylla sp. TES_Ste_2020. Next base: position 13,544 of record JAIPRM010008886.1, read on the forward strand.
CAAATTTTGAGTAGTTTTTTCCAAAAAAAAAAATTTAAAAATTAAGAAATTCAAAAAATGACCTCTTTAAAGTACAATCTAGAGGCAAATCCGGTTTCAAAAAGTTACTGATCGAAATTTTTAGACAAGTATTTCTATACGAAAAGTTGAACACATAAAAAATAGCCGGACATACTTCACACGATGGGTATTCTTCGCACGTAAGGGTATGAAGCTCTTGGTAGGTGAATTCAATTTTAAAGAAACGATAAATCATTTCTTCAATAAAAAGATTCTGAGCGGAGCTTCTGTTAATAATGGAATATACATGGATATTAATCCATATATATTTTTATTAATAGTATTTAATATTCATAGTAGTTTTTCCGATTTTTTATCAATCAAAACCTTATAAAACTATTAATTATTCGTCAATCAAACAATTTCTTACGCCAAAATAGCCGCAATGTAATTTTTCATCTATATACTAAGATTCATAAAGATCGGCTGAACCAATTATTTTTTATATGCGTTTAAGTGTGTAATTTTAAGTAAAACTTATGAATTACGTCAAAATTCCAAGTTTAAACAGTTATAAAACAAAAGCATGATTAAGGATTTTCGACATTTTTTGAGTACTGTTAGAAATACATATGAATATGTTTATATTACATTTTTAGCTCTTAATATCCATACATTAAAATTTTATGAATTAAAAACTAACAAAAAACGAGAAATTTTCAAAATGCCGTATTTACCTCAAAATTGATTAAATGTTTTTGAAAATTTTTTGAGGGGTGCGCATAACTATTTTTAGTAGTTGGTGAAAGTTTCAATGTACTAGCTCTATTATTTTGAAAGTTATTTCAAAAAAACAAAATCGAATTTACGAAAATTCGCGTTTTGTCGTTTTTTACCATTTTTTGTCAATTTTTGGGTAATCTAGGCGTGCGCTTAAAAAAAGTATTGAGAATTTGGAAAAATGACCTTCTAAAAGTACCATCTTGACAACATTTCCTATCTATAAAGTTACTGATCGATACTTTTGGACCAGTATCTCTACCCGAAATCGTGCTTCCATACATACGAAAAAAAAAAAAACACACAGATTTGTAAAACCAATACTTTCTACGCTCCACTCAGAATCTAAAACATCATTGTAAAAACACTAGCTTCTTCACTTCGTTCAGAATCTAAAATATTTTCATTTTTTGGGTATGTAGACTGTACAGTTTTATATATATATCATAAAAAAACCTTGTGTTGTCAGAGACAACTAATGGATACTATGTAGATAACATTTTTACACATTGGCAAATTCACTTAAGAAAGCACATAATGAAAGAAAAACTATACTTTGATTTGTACTTATTTTTGTATTTTAGATTCTAATCAAAGTGAGGAAGCTTAATAATATGTTTTTACAATGATGTTTATTTTTTTTTCTTCTTCAATGTTATAACTGGACTTGACTCGAAAAAAATTATATAAAACACACTACTCACCCAACACTATTAAATAATAGTAGTTATTTGTTAAACATATCTAACCATTTTATATTTATATTATTAACTTCCTTTGTTCAGAATCGTTTTATTGAAGAAATGATTTATCGTTTCTTTAAAATTCAATACACCCGTCAAGATAATTACACTCGACATGCGAAGTACACACTTTTTAGATTCTGAGCGAAGTGAAGAAACTAGTGTTTTTACAATGATGTTTATTTTTTTTTTCTGTGTACAACTTTTCGTATAGAAATACTTGTCCAAAAGTTTCGATCAATAACTTTTTGAAACCGGATTTGCCTCTAAATTATACTTTAAAGAGGTCATTTTTTGAATTTCTCAATTCTTCAATTTTTTT
>JAIPRM010008887.1:0-15388 GCA_025469315.1 Stegophylla sp. TES_Ste_2020
ATTGTTGAGATGGTAACAACATTGTTATACTACGAGTTGCGTGCACACTACAATATAATAACTATACGTTTTAATAATTACGTTTTAAGTATGTAATATTGAAAGAGCGTTGAATATTAATATTTATGCTAATGTAGTACTCATGGTTTATAAGAGTTTTTCTCGGTATGCATCAACGATGTACACATTGTTTATACGAGTCTACGACTCGGAAACCATCATTTTTTGATCCGAACTATATGAAAATTTAAACATAGATAGAAAATAATAAAAGAAAGATTTTGGCGCAAGAAAATTTTAAAAATGTGAAAAAAAAATTTTGGACATTTTTCTAACATTTTTTTTTCTTATTTATTTTTTATATTATTAACTTCCTTAGTTCAGAATCGTTTTATTGAAGAAATGATTTATCGTTTCTTTAAAATTCAATACACCCGTCAAGAGAATCACACCCGTTGTGCGAAGAACACCCATCGTGCGAAGTATGTCCGGCTTTTTTAGTGTGTATCAGATTTTAGTGTGTATAGATAGAAAATCCTATAAAAAAGATTTTGGCGCAAGAAAATTTTGAAAATGTGAAAAAAAATTTTGGACATTTTTTGAAAAAATTTTTTTTTTCTTATATTATTAACTTCCTTCGTTCAGAATCGTTTTATTGAAGAAATGATTTATCGTTTCATTAAAATTTAATACGCCCGTCAAGAGAATACCACCCGTCGTGCGGAGTACACCCATCGTGCGAAGTATGTCCGGCTTTTTTTATTTATTAATGCATGAAAAGAAATTAAAAATGATTTGGACCGTGGAATGTTTGTTAACTTTCAATATGGACCTCCATAGATAGTTGGTGACCGTAGGTGTGTTATTCGATTATTACAAGCAAACATATTATTATATAGGGTTTTCATTTTTTTAGCCAAACAGGTCGTTGAAAAACATATAAAATTCTAAATTGAAATAGAAAGTGCTTATTTAACTGAAAATCAAAAATAAATAGTAAAATAAATGTAATGTGAATAATAAACAATTGTAATTATGGTTGAAATTTGTATGTAACAACATTTTTTTCCTGATGTGTCAAGACGCAGAGCAAAAATTTGTTTCAGGTGATACCGATTATTTTTATTCAGTTTTTGTTTTGTTAGAACACTAAGGTCATTTTTAAAGCTTTTAATGAACTTTTCATAACTTGCCTTTAAAAACTTGGCATATCATCACTCAAAATGTTAATAAAATGTCCAATCAACAACGTTTAAAAATATAAAACAAAAAAATATATAACATGCAACACCAAGTTAGAAAAAAAAATTCAATAAAATAAAAATGAAATAAAATAAAATGTAATTACTATTAAATACATTCTTATGTTATTATTATTATGTTAAATTAATAAAATTAAATATGTTTGGTTGTATGATATTTATGATATCGTTTTTAAACTTGAATTAATACATTTTAACGCATTCTTAAAAATTATTAAGGTGTATTACGTAGTTTTAAGAGCATTTTTTCTCGCTTTTTCCAGAGAAGCATTAAAATCCAAGTTCTAATTATAATATAGTGTAAATAAAATGTTTTGTAGCTAGGGGGGAATAAGTGCTTTTTCAAATACGGGAGAAATTTGGAGCTGGAGCTGCGGGTAATTTTTTCAGATTATGATACCAATTTACAGCCATTTATTGAGTCGATTTTTTGTTTTTTCATTTCAATTTTGCTTTTATTAAGTGTTAATAGGTATTTATACACGTACATATGTTCTACCTACCTCAAATAATGTTTTGAGGGAGTATATTTCACGTGAACCAATTATTTAAACTATGTACTACTTGATATTATTATAAGTTTTATATGATGTTCTTATATACGTATGTTATTAATGTTTCAAATTTCTACAACTAATTTATATCCAGAAATTGTGAAACTTTCGTGTATGTTAAACAAATCGAGTGAAAATAAACGTTTTCCGTAAAAAAAATCAAAATTAAGTATACCTCGTTGCATTCGGAAATGATAGGATGATATGGAATTTTATATTTTAATTTATTTATACAACAATCTTTCTATTTCACTAATAGTCTATAAAAATCATTTTTGATTTTTGCAGTTATAACTTGAAATATATTTTACAATAGGAATTTTGAGGGATATGTAAGTTATGTGTGTTACGATCAAAAGTTGAAATCAGGCAAACCACAGGAATTCAAGGGCAAAACGAAAAATTCCCACGGAACTAGGGTAAATTATTGTATTTTAGCTTTTGCCCGGGAAAACCTAGTTGTGACCAATGATATTTTGCCAAAGCCGTTGCGTCAATAAAATATATGAATATTTTACAATACATTGTTTTATATTCATATAAAATATAAAAAAATAAGAAAAAGACAAGAAAGCCGGACATACTTCGCACCACGGATATTTTTGCTCCTCGTGTTAGATACTCTTGGTGGTTTAGTAGAATTTTGAAGAACCGATAAATAATTTCTTCAACAAAAAGATTCTGAACAAAGGAAGTTAATAATATAATATAAATATAAAGAGCAATAATTGACGTCATTTTCAACAGACTCACCAAGAGTATCTGACCCGAAGAGCGAAAAATATCCATGGTGTGAGCTATATGCAGATTTCTTATCTATACTTTACTTCACTTTTTTTATCAAATAAATAAAAAAAAGGAAAAAAATAGTGTTAGAAAAATTTCCTAATTATTTTTCTACATTTTCAATTTTTTCTTGCACCAAAATGTTTTTCATATTATTGTCTATCAATGTTAAAATTTTCATAAAATTTGGATCACAAAATGATGGTTTCATAGTCTTTTTTATCAAATTGTGTGTAGTTTTTCAGAAAAAAAAAAAAAATGAAGAATTGAGAAATTCAAAAATTAACCCCTCTTAAGTACCAACTAAAGGCAAATTGGGTTTCAAAAAATTACTGATCGAGACTTTTGGACAAGTTGATCCATACGGAAAAGTGTATACAGGAAAAACATCATTGTAATAACACTAGCTTCTTCACTTCGTTCAGAATTAAAAATATTGCACGATGATTCTTAAGCGTATAAGTAGCTACTTCCTGAATGACAAATTCAATTACATGTAGGATAATTTCGATGGACGTGTTTTATTTAAAAAAAAAAAAAAACGATTAGTAATTTCTTCAATAAAATGATACCAAATGGAATTTAAATTAATAACACAATTTTTAATTTTATTTCGAGTAGTATGTTTTCCAAACAAAATAAAATAATTTATTTATAAGTATATAATTTAATTTTTTAAATTATTTTCTGGAAACCCGTGTTATACGTATGTAATACTTTGAGAATTTTTTTTTCAATTACAACAAAAATTAAACAAACAAACAAAAAAAAAAAAAAAAACAAATGATATTAATAAATGTCGTTGTACGTTTTTCTCTCCTCGAAGTATAAAAATTAAAAACATAGATCGAATCTGAAATAATGTAACTCACATGTATATTGTTTATTTGTATGCAAAATAATATTGGTATAATCAATTGGAATTGTATTTTTTATTAAATTTTCTCGGAAAGTCGCAAACATTTTTACGCTTCACTATGTAGTATTTTATTAAATTAATAGTTTTATAACAAAAACGGAAAAAACCATAATATCATCTTTCGAAAATTTATACAAACAACAACGATGATACTTTATTCAATAAACTTCTATGTGTGGCAAAAGTTTTGAACAGAACATGAAAAAAAAAAAAAAAATCGACACGAATTATTCGTCATTTAAACACTGTTCAAATTATTTAAGTTTATTTAAGGAATACGAAATTCGTTTTTTTTTTTAGAGTTTTAATTAAACTTTACTAATCAAATTGCAAATATATTACTTATAATACCTCTGTCGACAGTGTTGGGATTTATCTAGATTAATTATCTAGATGAAAATGTATTTGTATCTTTTATTTTATCTAGATAAATAATATATGAATTATCTGTAAAATTATCTAAAATAAATAATTGATTTATCTGTGCACATTTATCTGAATATTTTTTTTTTCAAATTGAGGATTTAAATTTTTTTCAATTTTGATTGAATCTTTTATTGTAAATATGAAATGCTACAGGAATAGTTGTGTTTTTGTTTTATTTTTTATTTTACCATGTAGTTGTATCAAATTTATTTATTTACGTTTAAGAATATGATCTCCCTCAGTGACTTATTTATTCCTATTGGATCCTTGATATTGTTATATTATATTTTATTGGAACCTTTGTATAATAAACAAACTTGAGTAAAAAAGCAAAAAATATTTAAACTAAAAAAAAAAAGGATTTAAAAAAAAATTTTCTGTTTTTTAATCTAGATAAAAAATATTTATCTTTTATCTTTTATCTAGACAAATTTGAGATAAGTTATCTATTATCTTTATCTAGATAAATTTAATCGCAATTATCTCTATCTTTATCTAGATAAAAAAGTACTTATCTGGACTCGACACTGTCTGTCAATGACCAATTAACGTGTAATTATGGTTATTATAGCAATATAGCAATATAACAAAAACGTTGCATCTTCGCTGCTTGTTACTTGTTCAGTCTTATAATTTATTTTTAACGCATTATCAATATAAATCATTCTCACTTTGAGATCACTGCATCTATAAGTATTATTATTTCGTTGGTGTATTTTATTAATTTGTCGGTTTTACAATAAGATATTGTTTTCGAAATGGCAGGCTTTCTTTACGTACGTACGTACCAGAACGTGAGCAAATAATAAATCGTCGTTATCATATATAGGATTTTCGGGGCTGCATGAAGTAGTGAAAATACACGAGACTCGTCGTCCGGATTATTATTAAACAACAGAAGGTAGACAATGACGAAACTATTAATCAACTAACCAAAAGACGGACTCAAAAGGAAGAGCGTATACATTAATAATATTGCATTTTGAACGAACTCGCCTATGAAGGTCAAAAATAAATATTATGGTTTACAAAATAATAAATTCGAAATGGATCAAGCTGCTTGATTACTCAATGGTGGTTATATCGTTATATCGTTTTCTACAGCAAATCACGTAGAAAAACCAATAGTTTTTATTTGATTTTTTTGTTAATCATTCGTGTAAAAATTTGATTTTAGATACATCACTGTCATATTGTACATTTTACAATGTGTCAACGTTAAATTTGTTTCATTTATTCGAGTGTAATTTTTTTTTTCTTTCATATAATTATAAGTAGAGCTTGGAAGTTGTTGCATTCTCGCATGTTTTTTGTGAGCAATTAGATTTATTGCTAGGTAAGCTAGAAATCCATTTCATGACACTACGTAACAAATATTAAAAGTTTATAGTGCATATTTTCGCATACTTGCTGATTTCGTAGTTTTATAAGAGCATATTTCTTAATTTTACAACTTTTTAGAGCATATTTGATGATAAAATTTGAAATTTGGTAATAAAAAAAACAAAAACAATAAATTTTTAGAGTTTTCATTAGGTATTAAATGTATTATTGTACTTACTCTGTGTTTCAAATCCATTATTATGAACATAAGAAACATAAAAAAAATATATATATGTAAGAAATAACGTACTTAGTTTTTCAAAATATAAAAATGTTTAATAGTTCAACGCAACAATTTTTAAGGTAAAAACAAAGTTGTATTTAAATAAATAAAATTAAAATACATTTAGTTAGGTACTTAACGGTTTTTTAATTTTAATTTAATTCATGGAAAAATTTTAAAAGAAAATTAATTTACTATATGAAACATTTTTCATTATTTTATTTTGTATATTTATTTCTGAAAATGTAAGTTTATTTTACATTTTTATCATACTCTTTTGAGATTATCTACGAAGCTTCATCAAATCCACCTTCTTAAGAGTATTAACTATGAGCATTAATTAATAAAATATTTTTAATTATGAAAATTTTGTTTGATAAAAAAAAAAAAAAAAAGTGCATATTTTTAGAGTATATTTGTACTTTTAAAGCGCATAAGTGCATGCATATCTAGCACTTTTTAAAAGCATTAAGTTCCGAGTCTTAGTTATAAGAATTTGAATTGTTGGTCACCAGTACAGTGAAATATTTACGGTTTAGTTATGATGTCTAAAACCCGATCATTGCGCGGTATCCGGTTGTTTATATCATTTAAGTTTTATCCACTGGGAAATACCTATAAAACATTAAATTACATTATTTTTATCATGAAACGCATATAAAAGTTCTGTTTTACCTACCGGATGGCGGATACGTATATACTTACTGATTCTTCAGTCCATTGAAAGCAATTTCATTTTCAAGATGAGTTCAAACAGATAAAATGGTATTTTACATTTTTATTTATTTACTTTAGATCGAAATCATAAAGTTGTTCCAGGCGGACAATATCTACCATCACGTTATTTGTCATAAAAAACCTGTGTGAAAAACTTGTAAGACACAAAAGCATATCCTAGCTCAGATATATTTTAAGATAAATAAAATAAATATTAAAAAACATTAGAGGTAATAAGTTATTGAAATTGTTTAACATAACATCATAAATTATTCTTTATAGTTGCTGCCAAACTAAAGTTAATTGCATTTAACTACTTCAATACTCGTTGCAATACAACACTAGAATAAACGAGATAATTCATTCTAAATAGTAAACAAAAGTTTTTATAATTAATTAAATAAATTTTAACTTGGTGACTCTTTAAATTTATACGCGAATCTCGTATGTTATAAGATTACACGAAACTTATAATATTGCTTTAATCACCAATTTATTATTAATAGCAAAAAGTGGTTCTTTGTGATTTCCATTGGCGTATTTAGCTTACGTTGTTTAAAAAAAAAAAAAACGTATTTAAATCACATCATTAAACCTGTTTATTTGTATAACCAGTGTAGTGTTATACTATAATTACTACAAAACAAGTAAAAAATATATTTAATATTTTATGAATTGTTTTAGTGTAGTTGTAGAATAATTTGTTACATTTGTAATAGTATAGCAATATAATGAGTATTATCAACTAATAATTTACTATACCTACTTAGGGTTGTTTTTAATTATATATGAAGAAAAAAAAAATTAATATTAGTGAAGTCGCACCCCCTTATTTTGTTCATTACCCTAAGAAAGTAATTTACGCTAAATTTGGTCATGATCACTCATCCCATTCACGTGCCCCAAAATAAATGAAAAATAGCCAAACTAGGTAGTTTTATAGTTTTTTTGAACTTAATTTTAAAACTATAGCACTTAGCCTAAAAATGTTAAGCACTTTAAATGTAAAACATATATAATTTAATAAAATATTATTATTAACAATTGGGTATTTTTGAATTTTAGTGAAATTCTATTTTCTTCTCTCACAAACCAGCATTGCCAAAATATAATATCACAATTTACAAAAAATGCATTTTACGTGTTTGTAATTGTATTTTACAATAATTTTAATTTTATTCAAAATATGCAAAATTAAATCACCACTATTTGTTTGGACATGACGTGATCGGTGGCAGTTACAAACAAAAGTGCTAATCAGATGTTAATAAAAAAAAAAAATAAATAAAAAACATACCAAATGCCAGTACATAAAAAACCTAGCTTTTGTAATATAGTGTTGAAGTAACACATTCTACCTGGAGTTTTGCTCGTGATTTATACATAATCAATGACGAAAATAATATTAATATTATTTAAAGCAAGCAACATAGCGAATAGAAAAATTTTCAGAAACATTTCTCGCTTTTTATAATCAGATTTCTAAAACTATAAAATTAAAAAAAAGAAAAATAGTAACAATACTTATTGAAAATTTTTGCACGTTATTAATATTGTATATTGATATAAAATATTAACGGTTTGTGGTTTTCTGATAATTGACTGCAACTTCAAATATTAAAATACAAACACGACACAGGTTTATGGTGAAGGGTCAGTGGCGGATTTTCAAAAATTTCCTAGTGGGGGTCCAAAAACGATTGGTATTATTTTTAATTATCTAAAAAACAAGTTTTAACTGTATTAATTATTGATTTGTACATGGCACAATTTGAAAAATTCTTATAAAATAGGAAAATGTCCAACAAACTCCAGGACCTTTCCAATAATGATTAACAAATTAAACAGAACATTTCTGAATTATTTTTTGACCAGTTTTAAAAAATTGTGCTGTTGGGTTTTTTCAGTGACACATTTTCAAAAATTCGTATAAAACAAGAAAACGTCCAACAAACTCCAAGACCTTTTCAACAATGATCAAAAATTTGAATAGTACAATTGTGAATTATTTTTTGACCTGTTTTAAAAAGTTGCGCCGTTGGCGTGAAGTAAAAATGGCGTAAAAATGTAAAAATTATAAAAAATAAAATACAATCCAACAAAATTCTCCAACATTAACCAACAAATGGCAAACAAATTTTTTGGATAGGTTTCACTGATGACTGTTAATGTTTGCGCTAACTTCACGGACGTCTGTACATTATCTTTACTGCAGACGATTTGATCAAACTAAAAAATTAGAAAATTGTTGAATTGTGAAAAATAATAATTCAACATTTGTTATTATTATTTCAGTACATCATTTGAAATACAGACAAATAATGTATACAGAGATTAATCGTGTGTATCACTGCATAATATAAAATATAAATATTGGCGTCTAGGAAGGGTCCAGACCCCCTGGACCCTCCCCGTAAATCCGCCACTGTGAAGGGTGTTGTATATTGTTGTAGGAATAGACATATATTAGCTACTAAATTAATATGCTTAAAAAGAAGACACTAATTGACAACTGCTCAAATTCCTTTTCGCACAAATGGAAACGATTCGAATCGTTTAAAAATCAAACTAACTGAAGTGATTTTTTTGGCGCTTTTATAAGATCGTGATTTATTCGTACACGGACGTGTTCGATCACTGAAAATTCAGTGGATCTAGAAATTTACAATAGCAGCTTGGACGACTAAACATAGCATAGTAATTTTGTAACAGTATAATTCAGGGTGAATAACATAAAATTTATGAGATTAATATTTTAACAAGAGATTTTTTTTTTTTTTATTTCAATTATTTTACTGTTTTATTATTCATTCTAAAAATTTCTTATTTTAACGATCATGCATTTTTACTTATACATTAAATATATTTTATAGCTCTACATAACCTACTCGGTGCAGTACGTATTTTTTCCAATATGATCCGAAGGTCGCATAAAATGTTCACAGTATTTTAGTGTGATATTTTAATTGGGTTCATGACGTAAATGACAGAAATGTAAAATAAAAATACACCATAAATTTGATCAATTCCTTTTAGGTTCAATATTCCTGTAGTTAAATAAAATTAATAAAATCAAAAAGGCACATTATATTTATGAATATCCGAATGTTAAATGAGAAAAAGAATTTGAGAAATGTGATAAAAAAAAACAAAGTTGGTTTAATGAATACATTTTTACAATAGTTAAGTGAATATACCTCAAGTTATTGTGTATTCAAATATGGCAGATAAATTTTCATTATTATTTTATAATAATTTAAATTATTTTATTTTATTTTTTTTTTTTGGGTGGGGGGGTTAGAAATGTGATACAAGCTTACTCTTATACGGATTTACTTATGATAAAATTTTTATGAAAATCAGTTCAGTTAATTTTCAATCATAAGTGCTTAAAAATTTCAAAACGTTGCAAAATTGATCATAATCGTGAATTATGAAATGGACATGGTTTATTCCATTATTAATTCGTTGAACGAACCCAATATAAGATTCACAATTATTATTGTTCTGTATAATATTTACTGATGCTCTGTTTTACTGAAGGAATAATTTATATTTAATCCAATATATAACCCAAAAACCATGTACGTGAATTTAACATCGCAAAATATACCTTAAAATCCAAAATATATACCACATTTTTTTTTTTTTTAATCATACGATGAAAAATAGATTTTGTGTTTCCTTAATATACTTAGACATTATACAGAAAATACTTATCCGAGTCCTACAGTAATCAGTAATTTGTGATCAATAACGTATCAATAACGAAAGGAGAAGGAAGGATGGATGAGCTAAATAAGGTATTGAAAAACTACAATATAAATGTCGAAAAGCACGGATTCAGATCTAAGTTATAATGACGATATTACTTCAAAAAATTCCCTCGGTTTTTCATTTCATACAGGAATGAGCGTTCTCCTAAACTGGGTTATATGTTGCCCTAAGGTTACGTGTCACTCAGGTTGAGTATCACAGTTAAAAATGTAACAGGAGTAATGTGTTTTTTTTTTCTTTTGAAAGATTATTGTTTTATAAAAATATTTTGTCCTCAGGGATGTAATTCGTAACACGAGGATAATATTGATTATAATTTCGACGTACAAGGGGAAACGCGTGATGATCCGGAAAAACTACATCGTTCCTAACTTAGGCCGTACGCGGAACCGAACTGTTTTCAGCCGCCTAAGCGTTTCGTACGATATACAAATATTATGTGCGTGCGCGTGTATTCTGTACTCTTGGCACGTATCCAGGATTTTATCTCAGGGCAAGATGTCAATTTATAAGATTTAAACGTAATACGAAAATTGTTAGATATTGCGCTGTCTGAGAACTCGGGTAGAGATAACGTAAATTCAGGAGAAATCAATTGCTCAGAGAATGGGGTAATTGAATATTATTGCGATTGAAAGGATAATAAAAATTGATCACTCCGTTGACAATAACTGAAAACAAATGTAATCTATATTGGTTTTGGTCCTTTTCGTTTAATGCGTTATTTAAAGCGCACAGTTTATCCTTTATTAAAAATTCTGATATATTAATAAATATCAACCACCACCGGACGTCAAGGAAATATGGGTCAACGGTGGGCGAATAAATCTTTAAACGGGTTTAGTTGTGCCAAGATTCGCCTGGAAATGGTTGAATAATAATTTGTTTCTACATCATTTCCACCTAGTCGTTAGTACGTTCTTAGCGCAAATGCAGTGGTGTTTTCATACCTTTATTGAAACGATATAACTTATTAATGAAAAAAGAGAATAAATAAATAAATAAAAGATTACAGAAAAATCACATACCTTACAACACATATTTATTTTGCCAAACAAAATAGGTAACAGCGAAAATTATTTCACTTTTTCGAACACAATAATTATTGGTGTATACGTTCCTATAAGTATTTCAATATAATATGTCATAAAAAAATGAATTTTTTATTCATAAAATATGTGGTATAAATCAGTTTTATTATATCAACACTTTCCTTTATTTCCTCGTAAAATATTAAGCTTAAAACACCTCATGTGTATAACAGAAAAAAATATTTTTAATTAAAAAAAAAACTAATATGATTAATATAATTTTAACTTAGAACCTCCTTGATGCCTCAGATGATGCTCACACCCTTACGATCACACGAAACTATTATTCACTATAATTATACAGTATTAATTTTGTACGAATTACAGTAAACACTATAACAATGAACTGACACGTTAGAGCTGATATATTAATCATATCATATTTTTCCAAAATAATTATTTGATTAGATAATATTAAAATTTCCACTGTGCAGCGATAAAAAGTTAAAACCATAATATGACCCGATTTTTAGATTTTAAAATTCATCTGAAAGTTTCGCTCAGTTTCTTTATGGGTCAGAAATGTCATTTGCATTAATACATCAAGTGCTTTTTTTTTTAAGAATTCTTAAAGATTTTTGCCTGGTGCAAAGAAAATCTGCCAAAAATTTGAGTTAAATCGGTAAAATGTTTTTTTCACGAAATCTGTTTTACTCATAATCTCTTAGCTTAAAAATAATGCAACTTGAAATCTATCCCCCATATCCCGTCCCGTAAATACGCCCCTATCTCGAGCCAATGAGTCAACCCGTTTATAAACCACTGTTTTACAGAGTGACACCGTCGTCGTCGGTTTCAATGTTATTACCGCGTAACGCTCACGTCGAAGACAATAATGTAGAAAGAAAAAGTGTTTGCGGGCAGTTGGGAGGAGGGACTCGTACGAGTAACGACGTAAATGCTCACTGCCACGTGATACACATCATCGAAACTGATCGTAATCTCCAGCAGGGTGGATTCATACGATTCGTGAAATAAGACCGTTTTCTACTCGTTGTCAACGAATCTGATCAGCGCGCGTCGTCGTCAGCATCCATAGCTGTTAACCGATCGTCTCGGTGCGACTAAAATGCAAATCGGAACTTTCGTCTTTGTGATCACAAAGTCTATCGAAGTCTCGTCGGCAAAGACGCTTCACAAACGTAAAACATTCGATGTGAATTGACGTCAGTGATCGTTAAACTGCAGCCCGCAAAAATTTTTATATTACAATTATTATTACCGAAATTTTGAGTTCTTTTTTATTAGGTGAAAAATAATTTTCCAAAAATGAACGTTTTGAATAAAAAAATAATATCGCCTTTCCATTCGTTCGGAAGACTCAATGAATATTGCATGAAGTCCCCATGACGCTAATTAGAAAACATATGAATGGCTGCGGGGAAAAATGATGATAATCAAAATTTAGTAAATTTTTAATAATTATTTCACCATATTTTAATATTATGTTCCTAAACGAATTAATATACGAATCAAGTCAGGGAAATTTGATCACGACCAGTACTACAATAGAGATTTAAAAAATACCTCTGACGGCAAAAAGGATTTATAGTTCTAATGGAAAAATAATTTTTATATTATTAAATTATCGCTAAATACATTTTTAATTGAACAATATGAGTACCTAACACTTATAGATAAAAATATGTTCGTAGGTTCAACAAACCAACTTTATTTAAATAAGTTTTTGATTTTAAAACATAATAATAATAATAATTGGTGCAACAACCAGGTATATCCGTATATGTCTTGTTGTTGTACCAAAATAAAAACCAGACATTCCATTTATACAATAACTTTGTATTTAATGATCGGATTTGTCTCATTGTTGCACCAATCGACGCAGTTTTTTTTTTCTAAATAATATTCAACCGAAACATGATTTTGACCGAAATATATATGGATATGTCTGATTGTTGCCACCAAGTCTTCTTAATTACAATACTGAACATTTTGGAATTGTGTTTTTTTAATGACAATTTTAAATCATTTCTCGGTATTATATTTTATTAAATTCCATTAAAAAACATTTTTATTTAAATATTTTAGATTTAGAGTGGAGTGAAAAAACTGGTGTTTTTACAATGTCATTTATTTTTATTTTTTATTATTTTTATGTGTTTACGAATTTTCATAATATGCAAATACTTGACCAAAACATTTAACAGTTTTTCAAGATTTTAGATCGGAAATTGTATCTAGATGGTATTTTTGGTAAGTAATTTTCAAAATTTCTCAAATATTATTTCAAAAACGAAGAAAACCTGCCAACAAATAAGTAAAATTGGTAAAATATGCCGAAAACGAAATTTTCATAACAACGATTTCACTTATTTCACTATAACTCCGAAACTTAAAAGGCTAGAAACTTCACACGTTATCAGCATTAGTGTACTAAATATTGAATTTTAGTTTCCAATTAATTTTTTGGGTTTTATCTAATAAAATGTTTAACTCTTAATATCGTATGTTGACAATTTAACAAATCCTTTTTCATACATACATGCATGTCTAATTAATCCGAGAAAAATCTCGAAAATTTAAGTCAACTTTTGATCTGAATTACACAAACGTGCTGCTTTTATTTTTACATTTCACACAGAAGATAAATGAAATAATTTTTTATACAATTGTATGTTGATAAATATAATTTTTATAAAGTTCTGGAGAGGCAAACGACTTGTTTTGCCACCCTCCCTCAGCTCCTGGGGACTAATTTCGTCTGACGGCACTGCGATTGTAATATTGAAAGGTCTGACTGCGAGTACAGTTCACCCGATTCGTCGGTTAAAATCGACGACGTAAACGCGTGTATTCATACACGAAAACGGACGTCATGTCGTCGTGTCACGCCGACGTCTCTCGCCCCGGAAGACCCATCGGACTGTGAATGATAAGGTCCTATTTTAGTGTTATCGCATCAGTAACTCGGTTATTCCGGTCCAGTCTCCTTCCGTCCGAGTCACGTTGTTAATGCTGTTGTTAATGCACGAGGCAAAATCAATGCGTACGTGTGTGGGTATGGATGTGTGTTGTCAATATTTTAGACGAAAAGAGGGGAGGCGAGAGTAAGGTTTAGAAGTTGCGTAACGAGGGATGACACGACCGACGGTATAATGTAAAAAAAAAAAAAACACCATACGACCACTTATTATTAAAGTAACGTAAATATTCTTTATTCGTTTTCAAAACACGAAAATATAATTTTACACTAAACATAATATTATTATAGTAAATTTATGGAATAAAAATTATTAATATAATAAAAATTTCGGAATTGTATACATATATTTTAGATTCTTAGTGGAGCGAACAAACTAGTGTTTTTACGAAATGTTTATTTTTTTCTGTCTTCCTTTTTATAAAAACATTTTTACGTATAATAATATTTGTCTAATAAAATCCGTACAGTAACTTTCTTTTTTAGATAATAAATCACATCCACGTGATATTTAAGAGAAGTCAAAAATCGTTAAATATACTCAATATAAAATTGTCAATTATTGTTGTCTAAAATAAAAACTGAAGCTCTGCTCAGAATAGTCTTATTGTAGAAATTAGTGATCGTTTCTTTAAAATTCAACATGCCCACCAAGGGTATCCCGAAGAGCAAATATCCGTGATTCGAAGTATTCCGACTTTTTATCAATTAATCATAGCTTAATGATGTAATATCATTTGTAACACCTGATGCGTATAATATAGGTGATGCGTGTCTACTAAAAATAAACCATTGAAAACGTAATAATATTATACTCTATACTTAAAAGAATTTCTTTAAACAAAAAGTTCCATTTGTATACACACACATTTTGAGATTCGGATTTATAAGGATTTTTTCCAAGAGAAAAGAAAATTAATGAAATGAATGCGAACGCTGTTTGTCATGAGACACTTATTTGCTTGTAGTCTGCGATCGGGCGCTGCTATTCATTAATTTGATTGTTGATACTCATCATATATATTTATATATATTTCAACATTGCGCAAGAACTCAAACGAGAGTTCATTCCGCAGGAAAAAAAAGTATTTTAACAAACACAAATCAAATTTGATAATAACGTATGTACAATGTACATCAAGGTAATCACGTATTCTAATATTCTTCAATAATTGTTTGACTTTCAGTGTTTTTATTTGTCAAATTTGATTCTTCTAAAATAGCTGATAAAAAAAAAAAAAAAAAAAAAAAAATGTCGATAGTGAACAGTCACGACTGTTCAACAATAATAATTATTAAAATCAATATA
>JAIPRM010008888.1:0-15388 GCA_025469315.1 Stegophylla sp. TES_Ste_2020
ATTTATCGTTTCTTTAAAATTTAATACGCCCGTCAAGAGAATACCACCCGTCGTGCGAAGTACACCCATCGTGCGAAGTATGTCCGGTTTTTTTTTTTTTACTTAATATTCGAGTAAAATTCAAATCGCTTGATTCGATACATAGCATTGTGTGACAGTAATATTGTATTATTGAATAAACAGTTGATAAGTAGTGTTGGAAATATCTAAATTAATTTATCTCGATAAGTTATCTAGATAAAATATAATATCTAGATAATTTTCAGATCAGCTATCTTTATCTTCATCTATATGAAATTCTAGTTATCTAAACGTGCCTATCCAGATAGTTTATTTTAATAGAGTAGACAAAAAACTCGAAAGTTTAAAATATTAAAAAAAAAAAATTCTTAACCTTATTCAAAATGGTATTTAATTTTAATGTTTTGATATTTAAAAATGTTATAATTTTTAAATATATATTTATATTATTATATACAGTATACTTATAACATGGAAAACAAATGGCTTAGTTATATTCATTATTATAGCATGGATTTCAATATTGAATGTTTATTATTAGACTTGAGTTTTACATCGTAAATAATTAACATTCTATTCTATCTGTTGAGAAGTTATTTAGTAAAACAATCAAAGTTTTATCAACTAGACAGAACAAGTTAAAATATAAAACAAATCAATAATTTTATGTTGTGGATCAAAATTCGACATGGATAACATGGTTGTATCGTTAAAACTGATAAATACGGTTTGAAAATATATTGTTCATACTTTTAAAAGCTTTAATTGCATTTATTGTCATATATTTTTTTCCAAATACAGTCTTTTGTATTATGAAGTATATTAATGAACATTTTAAAAATTAACTATTTTAATTTTTTTTTTTTCACTTTTAATATTTAGTATGATATATTTTTTACCTGATATCCCTAATAATGAAAATTATAATGTCTGAATACTTGCGAAATTATTTAAAATTCATATTTAACGCTATGAAATAAAAGTTATTTATTTGTGAAATAACTTTTATCATATGTGTCCAGACTTTTTAGAGATAAGTATACACTTGATTCATTAATTTAATTACAAATGCATGGATACTTCTTTAAATGTAACCTATAAAGTTTTCAGCTGTAATTCTTATTTAATTTTGAACATAATATCCATATAGTTATTTTGAGTTGATCAAATAAATAGAAAAAAAAAAATACTTGCGCAGTGCTTAGAATATATTTTAAAATTTAAATGTTTTTTTTTTTCAAACTGATATTTGATTAATATATTTGAAATACTAGTGAAACGCATTTAAATTACATTATTATAAGTTGTAAATTTAAATCAAACAAATAGAGACCACTTTTTTTATAACATAATAAAGCGATAGACATTTTTTAACACTTTCTGGAGACACCACCTACCGGAAATAATTTTGTTTTCATTCTATCATTTCAATTTAGTTTAATTTATCAAATTTTGCATTTATAACGGGTTGGACGCGTAAAATTGACGAGTATATAAGTAATAATGATAATAAAAAAAATTCTAACAGTTAATCCAATCCACTATAGTCTGCGCGATGTTTATCCAATATTATGTGCATTATTGACGTTAATAACGTCGAGAGTAAATCCGTCGTGAATACTGCGCCTCCGACGAGTGTCTCGCGGTAATCCGTGCTTGTGTCGTGACACTCGACGTAATGCGGGGCAAGTTATCCATAAATAATCGAACTGAAACGGGAAAATTCGAACAAAATAATATTACATTATGCCGCTGTAAAAACACGCTCGCTCTATAAGCGCGTATCGCAGCAACGCAACGTTGTTGAAACACCCAAAGTGTTTTTTTTTTTTTTGTTATTATTATTATTATTATTATTATTTTATTTTATTTTTTTTCGACAAATTTACTCGTATGACGAATTCAATTGTATTTATTATTATTATTGTACGAGCAAACGTATTATTATATTTTTTTTTTATCAACAGAAATTATTATTATTATTATTTTCCAATACGAATTGTACGTACGTATTCCAAACCCCATATAAAAAGCGATCGAAAAATAATTCACGTCTTTCATATTACATATACCTACCTGCAGTGTATTTTCTGTCAGTAGTGACATGAAATATATAATATATAATATAAATGCACGTATGTGCGCACATTTTTTGACGGTTTTCGAATTGTCAACCCTTATTTATTGTGCATATAACTACGCAATAAAACTTGTAATTTCATATTCTCAGTGGAAAGAAGAAACTAGTGTTTCACAATGAAGTTTTTTTTTTTTTTTTATCGACACTTTTTTGAATCAGAAATACTAGCCCAAAAGTTTCAACCGAAACTTTTTGAATCACAATTGTTTTCTTTTGAGGATACAATGGTTTTGAGAGATCAATTTTCGATAATAATTTCTCCATAATTTTCTTAAAATTTTGGGAAAAACTACCCAATAATTTACAAGAAACGCCTTAAAAACTACCTTTTGAATAAAAACTGAAGGAAAAGTTAAATATTGATAGACAATAATATGAAAAATTGTTTTGTTATATTTTTTCTCATCAAATACTTTTTTTTTTCTTGTTCTCAATTAATAGAAAACCAGCTAAGTAAAAAATATGTTTTTTAATATTAATAAACTTTATCATTTTTTAAGTATCTGAAATTATATACTGAAGCGCTACTCAAAATCGTTTTATTCAAGAAATTATTTATCGTTTCTTTAAAAATCAGTACAACCTCAAGAGTATTCCGACCGATGAACAATAGTGCAAAGTTTGTGCGGGCTTTTTAAATACAAAACAATCTTTCAACGCCAGATTCAGATAGTTCGGATTTTTTTGATGTCCTTTCGGTTTGCCGACTAAGACTGGAAATTTTTAAATCATGTATAATCGTAATAAAGAGTAACTCAATAGTGAGAGTTTTCTTTTTCATTTCAAAATAAATGATAATAATTACCAAAATGAAACAGTAAAATTCAATAATTGTGTACGTTGTTTAGTGTATCACGTATTTAGCGGGTTTCCAATCGATAAGTGTACAGTGAAAATGTTCTCGTTCCAAAAAAAAAAAGAATCCGCTACTCGGAAATGTCCGTTTAGAAAGGTTTCACTGTATTTTTTGTTATATATCAGTCTAAAATAATATTATGTATTTCGATCACCCGTTGTCGAGTTTTATTAGTTTTAAAAGTGCAATGTAAATTCGGTTTGTTCGATATTGTGCGACAAGAAGACGTTCAAAATTAAATTTGCCTCGACTGAAAAAACAAGACACTTTTGTGACGGTGCATTGGTCGGAGGGGGGGTAGGGTTGGCGCTCGCCCTCCTTGGTTTCGTATTGTCACAAAAATAATATAAAACTTATTTCTCGTGTGCATCGAAATACACACAGATACGATAAAGAGGATACGCGATATCTGAGAGTGGATTTGTATGTTTTGAATTTCGTCGTTCGTATTCCGATAGATCGTGTATTCTGATAAATATTCTACGTTTGTTTGACAACTCCTTTGTTGAGGACCATGGCGCGCGACGTTATATTATATTCGACTACGATGGTATCGAGTACCTAAATCTGAGTATTGCTCGAGTCGACCGATTAAAAGGACGATTTCTGTTTCTGAGAAAACAATAATAATATTTGCATAATACCTCTAATGCAGACATTAAGTATCGTATAAAAGGGGAATGCAACAAAGATGCACTACACTTGAGATAGTATGATTTCATAACAAAATTTTGTTAGAATTTTAAAAAATAAATAAATAAATAAAAAATTTTTATCAATTATTATTAAATAATAATTGATGCAATCACACTGTATCGACTAAATTCCATACACGAATAATATAACCTGTGTAAAAGAAATAAAACATATTTTTTCGAGTTTGGTTCTTGATGACAATGAAACATATCATTAGTTTTACTAGGAGATTTATAAATAGTATATTAATTATAGGTATGTAGTCACGTTTTTAGGTCAATTTTAACGTCGAATTAATTTCATTCGTTTCCGTGCAGAATCAATATACCTACCCATAGGCGTAACTAGACATTTGAATTTAGGGAAAGGGTGTCTTAACTCTTAAGTCTTAAAATATGATGACCATTTTTTTTTTGCTCTTTTGAATAACTTGTTGTTGACTTTGAAAGATTTAATTGATTTACAAAGAAAAAGCCAAAATACCTCGTTCCTAGGATCAAATACTTGTGATAAATTTGTAGAATTTTAAAGAAACGAGAAATTATTTCTTAATAAAATGATTCTGAGTGAAACCCCATTTAATATATAATAATAATTACCACTATTATATTTAATATAATACGTTTAACATTACATTGTTAATCATTAACAGAATAATCCATAACAAAATTGAAAATAATTTTCGAAATAAAAACTAACAAAACTTAAAAAAATGCTTAACTCAAAATTTTTAAAATCTTTTTGGCATTTATATGAAATATGCACGTGACTAGTTTTAGGAGTTAGTAAAAGATTTAAGTTCTTAGCTTCATTATTTTTGAAGTAACGTTAAAAAATTAAAATTAATTTTAAGAAAGTTCACGTTATGAATATTTTGTTACATTTATTTATTTATTTACATTTTTTTTATCAATTTTCGATAGTCTTTTTTTTTTACGCATAGAGAAAGTATTGAAAAGGTTGAAAAATTGCCTTTTAAAAGTACGATTTGATTTTGACTTCTGGTCTTAAAAGTTACTGTATGACACTTTTGGACAGGTATTTCTATACAAAAATATTTTTCTGAAGGAGAAAATATAAAAATATATACCATTGTAAAAGTTTTTCACTCCACTTAGGATATATTTATATATTTGTATATTTATACATCATATTTTTACATTTTAAGTGAAACGAAGAAGCTCTTGTTTTAACTACGATGTTTATTTTTTATTTTATTTTTTGTTTTTTCTTCTTCTGTAAACACTTTTTGTAAAGAATTACTTGTCCAAAAGTTTCAATCAGTTATTTATAGATGATACTTTTAAATTATCATTTTTTAAATTTCTTTCTTTCTTAAAAATTCTTCTACGCGTAAAGGAAAACTACCCAAAAATTGAAAAAAAGAAAAAAGAAAAAAATGGTAAAACACTGAAAAATACATCATATTCTGAATTTTCATAAATTTTATTTTAGTTTTTTAACATAACTTTAAAATTAATGAAGCTAGAATATTGAAACTTTCGCCAAGTACTAAAAATAGTCACGCACAAACCTCATAAAATTTTCAAAAACATTTGACCAATCTTGAGGTATGTACAGGACTTAAAAAAATTAAAAATTTCTCGCTTTTTTTTAAGTTTTTATTTCATGAAATTGTATTTCATGAAATTTCAATGTATGGATGTGAAGACCTGAAAACTTAATACAAACGTATTCATATGTATTACTAACGATACTTAAAAAATCTTGAAAATCGTAAGTTGAAAATTAATTTTATAACCATTTAAAGTTTGCAACTTGACATAATTAATTAATTTTACATAAACTTCAAAATATATAAAAAATAATTAGTTCCTACAGATCTTTATGAAACATGGTACATATTATAGAATATAAAGCATTGCATTGCAAATATTTTGGTGGAAGAAAATTTTGTTACGGATGAATAATTTAAAATTTTACAAGGTTTTAATTTACTATAAAATAATGGAAAATTTACTATAAATAAAAATGGACATAGATTATTTTGTTATTATATAATAATATTTGACCTTTACTGGACGTTGGAAAAAACAGTGAATATTATTCGACTGTATTAATGAAAAAAATTGTGAAATTTATAAATAGCTCAAAACCCAAATATTCCTATAAGATCACCAAAATGTGAATTAAAGAATTTTTGATTGCTTGCAATATTTTTATAAAGACATTTAGTTACCTGACACACACACACAAATACACAATTATCTACCCAATATTATAAAACAATTGTTGTTATATATTACCTAATCGATAATTATTAGTATTGTATTAGAATTATAGCTTCACTCAGAATTGATTTATTGAATAAATGATTTATCGTTTCTTTAAAATGCAGTACACATCCCAAGAGTATCCCACGAGTGAATAATATCCATGGTGCGAAGTATATCCGGCTTTCTTTTATTACTTGACAAGATAAATCAAGGAAAAATAACATCATATTGTGATTAAGTACGTATATTATAATTGACAAAATGTATTTTTTAGTTCTAAAATGTATCGTAATATTATGCCTATATATTTTAATGCACATTAAAATATGCAATTTATGTTATATTTTACAACACACAAGGTATAGAAATATATTTTTCATTTTTGGTAATAATGGAAATTGATCTATTATCTCATTTGGCAGACACGTGTATGAGTATGAACGTATAAATGGGAAATAAGTTATACCCTTTAATAATAAAATTATAATAGAATCTCAAGACTTGACCGGCTTCTTCGTACGAACGAACGGTTCGAATGTGAAAACCAATTATCTCTCCCCTATGCACGAACCTGCAAAATTCGTTTTCACTACAACTATAAACGAAACTGTAAAAGTGAAAAAGTCATGCAGCAAAATAAAGTTGTCAAATCGATATCCTGTAGTATTGTGTTAATTATTTTTTAAATGCAATAAAAATACATTTATTTTTTATTTCTAATACATTATAACGGCTACTAGTGTTACTACATAGTAACATTTTTAATTCAATAAAATTTAAATACGAAACAATGACAATCAATTTCATAATGATAATAATATGAACATCAGTGTTAATTAAATAAATATATGGTAGGTATTTTTATACGAAATAGGTACCTAAATAAATTATACCAGAGAGTCAAAACAAAAATCAAAATTAGAAAATTCGTGAGTCGTGACACGACCACAACATTCGAATTAATGGTCCTGTAATATAGGGTTAATTTGCACCAATTTTTTTGTTTTTGACTTTAATCATAAATACTGCCACCATAATAATGATAGAATTTTAA
Source organism: Stegophylla sp. TES_Ste_2020 (assembly GCA_025469315.1). Lineage (NCBI taxonomy): Eukaryota > Metazoa > Arthropoda > Insecta > Hemiptera > Aphididae > Stegophylla > Stegophylla sp. TES_Ste_2020. Next base: position 7,005 of record JAIPRM010008888.1, read on the forward strand.
AAACTTAACAATATTTTAGGTATAAATATTAGAGATGAGTATCTGTAGCAAAAATATGACTAATTTTAAAAATTAATTTAAAATATATTTTTTTAATAGTTGGTGCAAAGTTAGATTTAGTAGGTATTGGGTTACTTTGTACCAATGCAGGCCCATAGCTAGACCAAATTTTCGGGTAGGGAAAACCAATTTTTTTTTGGGGGGGGGTTGCATTATATATAAAAACAATATTTACGCAATTAATTTACACTGACATCTCATTAAATGAACACAACTGTAATTTTCCATCAAATATCCATGTATAACAGAATATTTTGGAAGTTTACTAAGGAATTTACAATAATATATTTATTTTAAAAATACGAAACGAATAATACTAAATATTAAAAATAAACCTTAAATTAGATTTTGTTTAGATAATTAAATGATGGACATAGGGGTCGCGACCTCAAAAAGACTGAGAACCATTTAAAAAAGACATACCTACCTAAAAGATTTTCTAATATTTTTTAATATTCTTAGAGGGGGCAAAGATTGGGATTATGGAGGGAAACACCCTCTCAGCCCCCCACCTCGTAGCTACAGGCCTGTACCAATATCCATATTATGAACATTGGTGCAAAGTATTATTAACTCACCAGATTTCAGTTGTAAATCATACTGGTGCAATGTTAAAATATACACAGTGCTTAATCTTAACTGTTTAGGAAATCTATTTTATTTATCGGGAAAAAAATCAACAAAAAGTTTACAAATCTTCCTAAATAACAGGATTAAAAAAAAAAACCGGACATACTTCTCACGACGGGTAGGATTTTCTTGACGGGCGTATTGAATTTTAAAGAAATGATAAATAATTTCTTCAATAAAACGATTCTAAACGAGGGAAATTAATAATATAAAAAATAAATGAAAAAAAAATGTTAGAAAAATGTCCAAATTTTTTTTTTCACATTTCCAAAATTTTCTTATGCCAAAATATTTCTTATATGGTTTCCTATCTATGTTAAAATTTTCATAAAATTTGGATCAAAAAATTATGGTTTCTGAGTCGTTTTTGTCAAATTTTGAGTAGTTTTTTCCAAAAAAAAAAAAAAATTGAAGAATTGAGAAAGTCAAAAAATGACCTCTTTAAAGTACAATCTAGATGCAAATCCGGTTTCAAAAAGTTACTGTTCGAAACTTTTAGACAAGTATTTCAATACGAAAAGTTGTACAAAGAAAAAAAAAATAAACATCATTAAAAAAACGTTTGAATAACGTCCAAAATAAAATTTTTTGAACAATCATATTATCATTTTTTATCGTTATTACGTTTATGATATACTCAAATTAGAAGTACCAATATGCAGCCACAGATTTCACATATTATATAGAAAAACTAGAATCTTACAATTTTATCATTATAATTATTTTAGCTGACAAAATATTTCCTTTTTTTAAGAGCTTAAAATATTTAACATCTTCGCTGAATTTTAGTGACTTTGTTTTATCGTGATAAATAATATAATAACACACACGTAATTTAAAGCACATAGTTTATAATTTGTAAAAAGAAAAAAAACCGGACATACTTCTCACGACGGGTAGGATTCTCTTGACGGGCGAAATTAATTTTAAAGAAATGATAAATCGTTTCTTCAATAAAACGATTCTGAACGAGGGAAATTAATAATATAAAAAATAAATGAGAAAAAAAAAATGTTAAAAAAATTTCCAAAATTTTTTTTTTTACATTTTCAAAATTTTCTTGCGCCAAAATATTTTTTATATGATTTTTTACCTATGTTTAAATTTCCATATAGTTCGGATCAAAAAATTATGGTTTCCAAGTCGTTTTTGTCAAATTTTGGGTAGCTTTTCCCCAAAAAAAAAAAAATTGAAGAATTGAGAATTTCAAAAAATGACCTCTTTAAAGTACAATCTAGATGCAAATCCGGTTTCAAAAAGTTACTGTTCGAAACTTTTGGACAAGTATTTCCATACGGAAAGTTGTACAAAGAAAAAAAAATAATAATTAACATCATTGTAAAAACACTAGCTTCTTCACTTCGTTCAGGATGTAAAAAACGAAAAAAGAAACGACGTCATTTGACCGTTAGTCCGTAATCATGATTAAAAATATAGAAACGAAAAAATAAGTAAAGTAAGTACTCAAAAACTGTCGATCACTATGATCAAGTATTTATTCGCTGGCGCGTGCACCAAGGCAATATTAAAATAATTATTATGCAATAATATCGCAGACGCGAACGTATTCCGCCGCCCCTCCGACCGATGATGATTGTTAGCGGTGAAAATCTCGTCATCACCGCAGCTGCCTACACCGGAAAGCACGCTACGCAGAACTTCGGAAACGACGTTCGAGTGGAATTCAAAGCTAAAACACATCGTATTGTAATACCGGATTCGAAGAAAGGGATATTTTCGAGTGCGCGATAAATCGCTTTTGTTGAATACCGTTTTTACGTCAAAGAAGTTACAGAGCTTTGTGTTTTTGATTTTTTAATAATCGCAACTTGTTTGTCGTTTGACGATGTTATTTACCGTACGAAAACTACCTACTCGTAATGCCCTCGCGGAAATATTATTGCTCTCTTTACAACAACACACGTATATTATAAGCTCTGAACACAACTGGAACGCCATATTATTATAATATCATAATAATACTTTATAAATCCTACTTGGCGTGTTTTTGTTGCGAGTCGCCGCGGTTAGAGGTGGAAGGAAACGAAAATACGCGGACTGAGAATAAAAATAACTTTTTTAGACTCTGAGTGGAGCGAAGAAGCTAGCGTTTTAACAATGACAATTATTTTTATTTTTTATGTGTAGGTACACCTTTTTGAATAGAAATACTACTTTTTTTTTTTTTTAATCCATGTTTTTGCATTATTTTTTTAAATTTTAATTTGTAATTTTCTTCCAACTAACAACGTTACGGTAATTTGAAATGTAATTACTAGCGAGATGTATGAAATGAAATGGACCCCTAGGATAAAATGAATCCACAAAAATAAAGGAAACTCCGTCGTCCCGTATCCTATCTCAAGTCAATCACAGTTTAATTTAGTACCTATTCACAATACAATGAAAATCTTTAAATAAAAAATGTTAAAGCGATTTACCTTTTTATTATAATATTATATTATGTTTCACTCAAAGTAGTCCATCTTCTAATTATCTAATAACATTAAATATTTATTGCATTAACTTTTATAGATTAATCGTTTTTTAGTAAAAAGTAATTGGATTATTTAAACTGGTGTTGCGTGTGTTAGCGACAACGATTAGAAGTAAATACACTGTACAGTGTACCGCATATCAAAAAAGAAAATTTCGATGTATATAATGATGTATATGTAAAAAGATAAATTTATAATACCAACAAATATTTCTATCTAAAGTACTTTCTTCCAGGGAACATTTTTTTATTTATTGATTAATACTCATAATGTATCTGACAATTATTACATTTATTTACATAACACATGTCATATCTATTTAATAATAATACTTTAGTGATGTTCATGGGCACAACTAGGTAGGTGCTTAAATTAAGCCCCCTCTCAAAAAAAAAAAATACTTCTCATTCTCCCTTCTCCAGATTTTTGGGAGGGGGGCTAAATTAATAAATAAACACGTAAGCCCGTCCCCCCCAATTTTTATCCTAATTGTGCCAATGAGTTTATAATTAAACCTGATAAAAAGTTATTTAATATCAAAATAAACCCTCTGTTAGAGTTACACAAATTTCTATAACGTCATTAGTCGCGCAAAAAACTATTGTTATTATACCCCATTGTTTTTGTACACAAATTGTTTATATTTTTTTACTATCATTTAGTTTTTAAATTTTTTTATTAATATTATGAATGTATTCCTTCAAACACGACAGTCAATTCGTATTTCAACATAAAAAATAGTATCTTATTATTATTATTTATTGATAAAAATAAAAAAATTAATTGAAAAACTTAATTGCTATTATTGATCTAAGTAGAAACCTTAAAAACATATCAAATTTAACTGATTGAAATGGAAATCTTGTACAAGTTAATTGGTTTTATGAATTATTTTGAAGTTATTATGCTATTATTGTATATATTATTAGAAAAAATGCAAAACACACACCTAGTGATAATTACGAATTTTATGGTCGTTGGAAAGTGGATAGTTCGAACAGCATCCCATAGAATCAGTTCTGTCCACTTTTTCTATTATCACTTTATAGTTGTATTATGAACGATTTTTGTTCGTATCATTTGTAGTAAATTTAGAATGATTACTCTTTTTATTTAACTAGGCTTCAAAAATGTCATTGCTAACTTGAATAACGTATAATACAGTGTTCATAACAGTATTAAACAGTCGCGTAGTGTACATATTTATTCAATCCAAATTTGACAAAAATATAAAGGGCAAAAAAAAAAATATATAACTTATATAAAATTGAAAAGTTGAGATACTATTTTTGATTATTTTTTTGCTCCAAAAAATCTGTTCATTTAACACTGGGGTATTAACGGAGCTTAAAAAAAATGCCCTTCTGAACAATTTGATCGGTTTGAATATTGTAAAATAGAAGTTAGAGAACCTTTTCAATATTAGCTCGCGAAAACTTACACTGACATCCTCTTAACGCATTTTCAGATCAATGTTTAATGAAGTTATTTACTTCTCACGTTTCTATGAAATCAGTTTGAAAATAACGTGTTCACATCGTCTAGTTTCGAACGAAATATCGTGTTGGTCGGAATTATTTCATTACACGCTATACTTCTCTTTGCTTTGTGACGAGTGCCGGAAAATATTTCCGTGGCGTCAGATTTAATCAGTAAATGAATAAAAATGTTGTCACTCACGATGCGATTTATATCTCGAATTTTCGATTTAATCGTAAAATGTAAAAAAAAAAGAAAAGAGGAGTGTAATAAGAGACCAGGCCCCCGACCGAGCTCATATCAAGTGACGCCATCTCCAGAGACTGAATTCTCTCAAACATAAATTTCTATAGCTCACCGCACTTAATGCGTTGATTGTGATCTTATCTGGACCTAAGAGGGTCGGACAGCACGTCATGACGAAGTGAATGCGATAAAAGTTTTACCGACAAAATATGAATACAACTAGGGTCGGGCCAAGATCGTTCAGACAACGATGCAGATAACAACGATACGTGAATTCTTTTAATATGAGTACGTTGATAGTCGTGTCATCCCGTTTCGCCGAATACATTTTTTATTTACATATTAAAATCATATTCGTATAGATTTATGAATCGCAATAAATTATTACAATACTTTTGATACATTTTGTAATTTACAAAAAATAAACCTAAATAAGAAATAAAATACCTTTTATACAAGTTTATTAATAAATTAGTTGAACATTTGCTATACACTTCACATAACTACATATCTTTAAATATATATGAAGATTGTAATAACGAGTGAATTTTTTTTCAATAAAACCCTTGTAAAATGTTTGATTCTTTGTTCGCTCAAAATTTTATTACACAAAAATATTTGCGATTAAATTCTCTATCTAGGCACTAAGTTTTAAAAAAATCGGTCTGGCCAATTTTCTTTTATGTACTATATTTTATGTAATTTAATAAGAACCAAATTTCAAAAACCAAATGAAAAATATTGTTTCGTGCAAAGGTTAGTTAATACATATTATGTATTGTTTCAAACCGGATTTGCCTCTAGTTAGTAAGTATTTGAAAGAGGCCATTTTTTGAATTTCTCAATTCTTCAATTTTTTTTTTTTTTTTTGGAAAAAATTTCTCAAAATTTGACAAAAATGACTCAGAAACCATATTTTTTTGATCCGAATTTTATGAAAATTTAAACATAGATAAAAAATCATATAAGAAAGATTTTGGCGTAAGAAAATATTGAAAATATGAAGAAAAAAATTTGGACATTTCTCTAAAATTTTTTTTTCTCATTTATTTTTAATATTATTAACTTCCCTTGTTCAGAATCGTTTTATTGAAGAAATGATTTATCGTTTCTTTAAAATTCAATACACCCATCAAGAGAATCCCACCCGTCGTGCGGTGTATGTCCGGCTTTTTTATAAATAATTATTATGATATAAAGTTACTAAAGTAATCATTTCGGCGAAACGGGATTTAGTGAACCGGGCTTAAACCGTTGATAGTATTCAGAATATTTTTATCGAAATACATGATTTATTTTATTGTAATATTATATATATAACGCAGTATATTATAACTTTTTTATGACTTAAGGGGGCTCCATACAGTCCATTTCTAAGGAGTATTGTATAGGCAATTCTCTACACAACTGAACTACCAGTGTGTTTATGTGTGAAAAGTAAATGGACGTTAGTGTGTGTGAGTTGTGGATTTCTCCGAAACTGTGAACGGTGTGAACAACAACAAAGATAACGACACGCTACAGCACAATATTACAATAGACTGTAATTTGATCTATAATCTACTATCGTGACTATAGGTAATCGTAATCAATTTTATATAAGAAGCATTAATACGTACATGTCCTATTTGACAATATATTTTGTTCATAATATACTACTAGAACCTAGTACTAAACTTAGTAATTAAAATATCGATTTATAATAGAAATTATTTTTTAATTTTTATTATTAACACATTAAAATTATTTAAAATAAAACTACTACTTGTAATTTGTATGTATCTTCATTTTCTCAGTTAATTTACAATAATAGTAGGTTATGAATACTATATATTTGTAATAACTGTATACATTATTGTATATATTATATTATTTATACTTACTTTTTTCTTATCAAACTTACAAGTCGTATTTTATGTTTTTTATTGTTATAATACATCGTAATAGGTAATAATATGTTATGTTTATCATAATTTTATTCATAATGAAGGAAAAGGTTAGGTAAATAAAACAATAATCGAATTGTCAATACTACGTTGTTGAAAATTATATTTAAAACCAATATTTACATTTCCAGACTAAGGATACCTAATCACGTAAATGTCGGTTCTTGTCCGTTCTTGAGTCTATCAACTCTGATAACATCGCTTCAAAATAAAATTTTTCCAATTTTGATTTCATTTTGGTATCAAAAAAATTGTCATCTTTTAAAATTTTAACTATTATATCCGATTCCATAGAAGTAGAAGTAGACGTCCAATTTTTGTAACATTTATGCTCACGAACTTTTTGATTAATATTTGAGGCTCTATCACATATGGCACAGTACTTATTGCGGACACTCATAAATAAACATTTTTTCGTTCTATACCCGATAATTGACGCTACACCTGATAAAGCATTATAATTTGTTTTATACGATCTTTTTGACCAAGCACCGTCAGCAACAACAGTGACTAATGCACGGCCTTGGTCATCTACTTCTCCGTTTTGTATAGCAAGTTTTGCCTCCTCAATACCAGCTAATTTAATTTCATCTAATGAAACATCAAATAAGTGGCTATACAATTTTTCGTGGTACTTTTGGTAGGAATTATTAGCGTATCAAGGCATATCTAGTATAGCCGTAAATTCTTCTAATTGCGAATAACCCTGTCCAGTATTAATAGTGGCCGATGTAAATTGACATATTTATGTCAAGACCTTTTCTATCAGGATCTTCAGAATATATATTTTCGAAAACCCCACATACTGAACATTTGAAAATGAAATTGCTAGAAAATCCATTTCTTTTTTCATCGACTAACATCATATTTTCTGAGAATGAACAATTGAAACCTTTATGTTTAATTCGTTGAATCGATTTAAAAAAGTATCCGATATCAATGATTCTTCTACCACTAATAAAGAACCTAAAATTCAAAAATGTTTAAGTATCTCAAACAAAAACTTTGAAAACTTTGGTCCAATGACCAAAACCTATTAATAAATTTAAATTGTATTACAAAAATTTTAATTATTTAATTAATTTTTGTATTATATACACATCAGGCATTTTTTGAAATGTTTAGAAATTTCTCAAAATTTAATTTTTTTTAATTTAGCATCATTAAGCTATCATTAATTCAGTACTCATAAATTTAACCATCATAAACATTTGGTAAAAATCATTTTTAATTCGCACTATTTAATAAAATAAATTGTTATAATAATGATAGGATATCAGGTGAACTTACTTGTCATTTTGAGTTTCATTTATGTTCAATGTTTCTGTTTCAGTACCATCAACGGTATTAGTAGCATTACCCTATTATATTAAAATAATGTAATTTACGTTTTATATATCTTATTTATAATATTTATGTTATTATTATATCATATTTAGAATCATCATTATTAATTTATGTATAATTAAATTACGAATTTAAAATATTGGCTTAAAAGGTAACTAATATTATAATTACCTGATTA